>WTSP01025270.1:21902-35401 GCA_025331215.1 Actenoides lindsayi | reverse complement strand
TTCTCTTCTCTTCTCTTCTCTTCTCTTCTCTTCTCTTCTCTTCTCTTCTCTTCTCTTCTCTTCTCTGATACAGGCTGGAGAAAGTTTTATGTTTCCATCCCTTCTGATTCATGTATCCCATTTACTTGACAAGTAGACTGTTAATAGTATTGATTTAAAAAGAAAAATCTGTAGGAAGTAAAAAACTCAAGACTCTGCTTTTCTCTGTGTTATCTAATGGATGTGTTGTTGGAGATTTCAGTTGTTCTTAGGTATGCAGGTATTTTGGTTGATATTTGTACAAAAATGAATGAACCATCACATGATCACATGGAAAACTATATGCGGCGTTAAGAAATAAGCTGTAAATATGTGTCACAAGCTATCAATGGTCTTTAAGAACTGACAATTCTTTTCAGTAAAAAATTGTCCTAGACTTTGTAGCGGAACATGTGAACCCTGAAGGAACTGTTACAGGCAGACTCATTAGCAAATGCTCATTTCTTTAAACTACAGACAGAATATGTTGACAGTGAAACTTAATTGCCAAGAATGTATTTGGTTTAGAATTACTGAACCACATACTGGGAGACTTTTACAGGGAAGTACGTTGTCACACTGTCTTTCTTATTTAAATGGGGCCATTAATCATGCTAAAAATCCAAAACTTAGCAAGAACAGTTCTTTTTTTTTTTTTTTTAATGTATATAGATTTTGAACTATAGTTATTTCATCATTCTTCTCTCCTAATGTGTGGCAGTAAGACTATCCTCTACCTCCCACTGTCAGGTCTATCATGTAAATATATGTAAATATACAAGTCACTAAGTGTGAAATTAAGTAGCCCTACTGAGTTATAGTAGTTATTTGCTTGAATCACAGTACAGGTAAGCCTGAAACAATGTAATTAAAATGGTGTGGTTGTATATTTCTTTGTCAGTGGCAGACTGTCACTAGAAGGGAAAAACTGCCAAAGAAAATGAATATAAAGACATCAGCTCTGCATAGTATGAAAGCCTACACGTGACTATGAGTGTGTGCTAGTTAGGCTGATAGGCTGTAGGATTGCTCAAAGTTACACCTGAACACCCCTTTGAACTAAAGCCTGAAATCTTAAGGAGTAGATTCAGGTAAGACCTTCTGCAGCTGTGGAGAATCCAGGCCCAAAACAGTGGTGTGAAAGGCACCAAGGAAGGTCTGCAGAGCCACCGTATTTTAGGAAATGGCAGCTGAAATTAAATACTCTCTGATGTGATTTTCCTTTTAGCTGAGGTTCTCATTCACATGCAGAGCTAACATAAACCTAACTCCAGGTGATATTTTAAAGGAGTTCTTAATTTGAAATACTATTTATAATACCAGAGATGTGACAAATAATATTCACTAGCATGGGTATTAGTGAAGCCTACAGTGTTAATGAATAGGTTGATTTGCTGTTTTCTCTGTAGTTTGCATTGTATGTCCTTTAATCGAAGACATGTGTGTTTTGGAGTCACAGTGTTACCTAAGTAGTCTCACATTTACTGGGTGATTTTTCAAAGGGAAAATCCAGAAAAACAGAAGAGTAAAGAGATTGGAAAGTCAGTGGGAGTTGGAGTCAGGGTTGAAAATGTTCTCTTTAATTGTTTTTGAGATAATATGTAAATACTGTCTGAAAAGTTCAATCTATTGTTTAAGAAGTTAATATTTTGTCTTTGCCCATTAGCAAATATTTGACTCATACAATCTAAATAATTAAAAGTATGCTTCAAGCATGAACATGTGTGGAACTAATTTTTGACTGGTGTCCTTATCATGTGGTAGATTTTCAATGATTAGGAGGCATCAAATGAGTCACTTCATAACACAAGGTTAAATAAGGATAATCTTTACTAGGGTTTATTCTGTCTTGAAGGCAAGGAGGTCACAACATGGGTTTTTCTGCATTTCTCTATAAATTCACCTTAATTTTGACCTGCAGCAATAGCCTCTAGTTAGGCAATAGGGAATTTTAGTTTTATACTTAATTAATTTTTGCTCATACTTTGACATTGGATGTTGGTCTCACTGCTTTTGTTGTAATTTGTGGTATTTGTCAGTTATATGACAAAGTGAAGTTGATTTGAATTAAAGGCTACCAAAGGCCACCAAACTCAAGTCAATTATAAGTAATAAATCCAAAGACTGTATAGTATTAGTGGTTTAACTTGTTGTAACTACATTGTTTTTTTTTTTCCCAAAAGCAAGCTTACTTAATATTCATTGCACATGGCATGTGTTGCCTTAACCATTAGTTCATTTTTTTATCATAGTTAATTGACATAACATCACTGACCTCCATGGGGCTACTTTTGCTTATAGCACTGGATATTCCAGCTCTAACAGGAAGTTTGATATTTTTGCCTTGCAGATTAGACTTTCTTTCTCCTGCATATAAATACTCCATGATACTTCTGAAAAGAGAAAATCAAGGAGATCAGTGACCTGAGCAGAGGTGAGTGTTGGACAGCAGAAGTAGTACTTATGCAGAGCTATGTCTAGGTATTAGATAGCAGCTAAATATCAGCCTCCTCTTATCTACACCCCAGTCAACCCTTGCCTCTGGGTGCAAAAACTGGTGACATATAATTTTGCACTCAATTTGAAGGGCTTAAGGAGGATCAAGGGCCAGGATGGCACGGCTGAAGTTGATGACAAAGTGTCTCTGGTGAATCTGGTGATAGTACTGAGGAACTTAATGGATACAGTGACACTGAAGCTGATGGACAACAATAACAAAGCGATGAAAAAAAATATAGTGGGAATGGGAAGGGACAGTGACAAAGTATAATCAGCCCTGAGGAACAGTGTGACTGTCTGCCCTGTGGCACCATTCAGCATTCAGGATGCTCTGACACAGAACAGGAGTACAGGCAGATCTCCTCAGTATGGTCTCTAGGAAGCTGATGAAGGGACATAATTCAGTGGAAACGCAAGGGGGAAAGATGAGGCCATTCAATCAGTTTGCGAGGATATTTGTGGACCAGTTTGGAGAGAATATCACTATTAAGAGAGAGCAAACACAGAAGTAAAGTGCAGAGCTGGCTCTCTTATGAGCAGAGTGGGTCAGTGAGGGTGGCAGGATTACTAGAGATAGACAGATAATGTTTGTTTTGGCTTGCTGAAGTCAGTAGGCCATCTGCTTTGATGAAAGTTGCATGGTATTTTAATACAAATGTAAAGCTAACTGAAATTACACGGAATTCAACAGCTGAAAGCTAAATCGTTTTTCTGTCTTTCTGGGAGGAATAAATCAAACCCAAATAAATGTGGCAGTTTGCTGATGCAGAGGAAAGAATAGGTCAGCATGATTTCTAAACACCCAAAGATTCATCTGGCCAAAGCAAAAAGCCATTCAAGCAATGGGCCCTTAGTTGAATATAAACATGCCAAGCCTCCATGATAATTGGAGATGTTTTAGTTTAATGTGTGTCTATATATATATATATTCCCTTTTCTTTCATAGAAATGTAAAAAGCACAGAGGTGAAGAATTATTTCAAAATAAACAGTTTTATTGTTAGAAGAGTCTAGCATTTATTCAATTAGGAAAAATATGTAAAATTATGTTCACAGTCATAAGGCAGTTACCGAAGAAAATATCTTGCACCTTCCTAAAAGCTTCCCCAAACCCCACACTTTCTTCCCTTATCAATGCTATAATCTGTCATTCATTGGAAAATGTCAGACTGTGGGGCGCGGCTTTTCTAGCATTGTGTGTAATAAGGAAAATAACCTGAAACACATGAAAACTTCTGTAGGCATTATTATTACAAGCTGTAAATTGTGTGAAATGTTTCTAAAGGAAAAAATTCTGAAACAGTTCAGTGCTCTTGTTTCTCTTCAGCCGAATGGCAAAAGAAACAACATTTTGATATCTAACTCTGCATTGTGGTCACAAGCAGCACTTGTGTTTGCAATCAAGGAGCTAAATGTCAGCACTCTGCTTTTTATTCAGATATGAACACAGAGGTCCTAGTGAGGGCTCTTCAGAGATGTGACCTACATGTCTAGTGTGTTACTGATAATACATTTTTAAAGACAGAAAGGTAAAGGAGAAATTGAGATTCAAACCTAGCTATAGCAGTTAAAGCCAAATGGCTGCTGGGAAAAAAAAAGGGTCATGGCTTCAGGAGTTGCTTCACTGCAAATTTATGCATCCTGCCTGTAAAGACATATGTAGACAGCTAACAATGAATTGGTAAAAGTACAGTATATCCCAGAGTAAAGGAAAAAACAAACTCCTGAACAAGCAAACGAATATATTGTGTAATGTTTTTATCTGTTTGTGAGCATAATGGAATTAGATCTGATAGCAAGTAAACATTCTCAGATTATCACACATGTGAGTTGAACCTGATCTGCTCCACATACTTTGTCTCTGCCTTCAAAAACTGGTTGATGCTGACTGTAATGGGCTGGGCTATTCCTACTGGTTGGAATGCTCAGAAAAAGCATGGTGTCTCCAACTACCTGAATAATAGCCACTGAATATGTAAAGAACATTTATGATACTTTAAACCAAAGGATTCAACCATTTAATCATTTTGCCACTTTATACATCAGAACTAACTGTCTGGAAAAAAAAAAAAAAAAGGTGAATTTTGTTTTCTTTCACTTTCATTGGGACTGACTCTTGTTGAGAATATCTGCAGCATGATGACTACTTTATCAAAGCACTGATGCAGCACACCAGTATACATGAGATTTTCTAGCCCATGGGAACATGCTAGGGGAGCTCAGCAGGGATTTCCAGAGCCTGATTCTATTCATGAGAGGGATGGGAGAGCCTCTAAAAACTCACAGAGAAAGATTTCCATATTTCTTCCTAGTGCAAAGATAGGTTCAAGTGGTAGCTGTTGTAGCAGTATTTCTTGAACAGATGAAAAGCTTGTTCAGCAAAACTAAAAATTCTTAATAGCAGGAAATGTCTCAGGGCAACTACAATTTTTTCATGGTTCTTCACATAACATTTTGTGTAAGCAACTCTATGAGATGTACATTACGACACTATCATGAAACTTAAGCTTATTATCAACATTGTCTACCTAAACCAATGCATATATCTGCACCTGTGTGAGAGAAAGAGATATGAAAATGCTGGACTAAGGTGTGAAGACAGGCTGCTCTCAGGATCATCACAGAGAAGAAGATGCTGAGGAGTTTCTGATATGGTGTAAGGGACAGATATCAGATGTTGCATACATATGGGGTTGCCTATGGAGCTTGAAAGCAGCCAGGTTTTTTGAGAGTGCCATGGGTGCCAAAAGCATGCTGAAAATGTGAAGTTGGGACTGTTGGTTTAGAGGACGGTACCTAAAACTACAGATATTGTCAAAAAGTTTGTGTGTTTCCACTGCTTAAATTATTGAAGACCTTTTATTGGTGGCTTTGACAGCACAACTCACTGGAAGATGATCTTGCCAAGAAGAAACCACCTCTAAGCATTTGGGAAACCCTTAGTGGAGATGTGATGAAGAGTAGAGAGAATTACTACCTTTTGCCCCTTTTTACAAAACCCCTAGCATAGGATAGTTATTCCTTAATTTATCTCCTCTATTTAATTTTTAAGGCTTTTTTAATTTCATTTCCCTCTTAGCCATAAACGGTACACAATGGCAATTCAAATGGATTTTTGCTGCCACGAGATGGCACTGCAATCCTTTAGATCACAACAGGGGACGGTGGCAAACTTTTTCTGTCTCTGGCCATACTTTCAGAACATTCCCACAGACCAATGCTTTGAAGAGACTGTTCTCAGCAGCTTTTAGAGTTTAAGGAAAAAGGGCATGATAGTTGTTTAAACTGTTATTATTCACAACTATGGCCAAAATAATTCACCCTATTCCTGAACACATGCAACTGCTGTTTAATTATTGAACACATAGAACTAGTTCAATTAAATAGTACAGCAAATGGGGGATTTTGTGGTGATACACTTCATATGCAGCCCAGATGGCTGCAATATATGGATGGCTTATTATAGTACATTTCTTCTGGATGTACCTAAATGCACTCTCCTGCTGCCTGGAAGAAAGTTGGATCTCAGAGTGTGCCTAAGTGCTTTGCAGAAACAAGATCCTAGACCACTTTCTAGCTTGATGTCTGGCACTTCCTTAGCTTCCCCAACCTCCCTGCCGCAGTGTAAAATTAACTGCAAGAGCATTGTTGGGTTTTATTTTTCTTTTGTCAGTGGCCCAGAAGTTTCCATCTAGGTACCAGCTGGGATAAATTCTGTGAAGAAAAGAATTCCAGCTCAGAGAATGAATCAAAGGTGGCAAGATAAGAACATAAGATGTACCAAAGACCACAGTTCACTCCTCCAAATGATTCCTTCGTAGCGCTGTGGTAAGCTGTATGATTTGTAAAGCTGCTTGGAGAAGTTTTCTATTGTTTTCACACACAGCCAAAGGCTGTTCAAAGATAGTTTGAAAAGGTTAAATTAGAAACCTGCTTTATTCTTAAGGAATTAAAGCACGTCTGCCATCAGTATGTAATCAGCATATAATAAAGGCATTGAAGAAGACACAGATTTATCTGATTAAGTATAATAAGATATGTCAAAATGTCTCTTTTTTGTTGTTGCATTGACTTGCAAAAGCTGCTTTAGGTAGGACATGGTTAAAGTCTGGGCTTGGCACTCAAAAGCAGCTGAGTGCAATTCTGCTCACTGCCATGCTTCTGCATGACCTTGGAGTCAAGGAGATGCAGAGAAGAACCAGGAGGGTAGTTTTGGTGTCTCAATCCTCATCTCTTAAAACAGAACTACAATTCATCCGTGCTTTCTCATCTGAATATCCCACCTATTTTGAATATAAGTGCTTTAAATGCTTCTGTTTCTGTACATTTGCAAAATTTACTCAACTATATTGTATCTTTCAGCTGCTACTGCATAAATGTTAACACTGTAATTAAATGCACTATCATGCTGACTTGGAAATCTTGTGTTAGATAAGACATTTTCTCATGGATTTATTATACGAGTTCAGTGTTATACACTATCCTTACTTAGATGAGGGATTTTTTTTCCCCCTCTCAGGACACTTCAACTCACCAATTTACTCTAACAACAGCACATTTCACTGGCAGTATAAAGTGTTACAAATAGGATTTTTATTTAGCTGAATTACTATCAACATTCTGGACAGATGTAAGTGAGGTTAACAGGAGCTACAGTGACGTGCTTGAAGGATTGCAGTCTACTACATGCTCTAAAATTAATAAAACAGCTCAGCTTTGGGGAATTGCTTTCATAAAGTTTATCTTTGTTCATAAAAATAATGCACTGTTGATACAGGAGAGCCACATTTTTTTCTAGTTCAAACCTTTCTAGGCAGCAGGCTACAAAGCTTTCTTTAGTGGCTGGCAAGGATCAGATGCTGAAGTCCCTGCCTTACTGTCTGCCCCCATCTCCTTCACATATGCTCTACAGCTGCCCAGTGCAGTGTTCACTGCTTCTGGGTCCACAAAGGGTACGTGCAGGTAAGCCCAAGCTATTGCCATAGATTGACCCTGGCAAAGGAGGCAGGCAGCAGTGACCTGTTAATGGCAGAATAATCATACGGTTCTTTCTCAGTTGTCCCCAGTCCACCAGTTTGGGCAGGTTGGAGGTTGTAGGCTGGTTGAGTTGTTTTAGCCATGCCTTTCTGGGGACCCCATGCCACAACAGGAGGTGGACAGGACACAGGGCAGCCAAGCCTCAGGAGAAGCAGCCACCCCTTGTCACCTCCAGGACAAGGTGTTTGCTTTGGGACAGTTGTTTGGGAGCATCCAAGAAGAGTCTGGAAAGAGCAGGGATGTTGCTGCTGGACATGCTGGGTTGGTTGGTTCCTTGCAGCTGACCACCTTCACCTTAGGGTAATTGCAAAGTTGGAAATGGTTTGTAAATAGAAACTAAAAATTCTTGGGCTTACAAGTAACAGATGATGCCCCGTTATTCTTAATAGTTCCCCTGTCCTCCCATTTTCCACTATATGAGGAAGAACATGAATGGATGAGACCTAGTTGGAAAGAGCTGAGTTAGTGTCAAGAACACCTACACTCGTTAATGAAGCATGAAATAAAACTGTGTATTGTAGCAAAAGGAAATTAATATTGGCCATGAACATTTCTGTTTTATAAATTGGAATAAGTGTATCCGGTGCAGTATATCACTTTTAATAGATTACTTTGCTTCAGTAATCTTAAGAAACAGACTCTTCAGTATACCTGAGGCCTGTAGCACTACATACCACCGAAGCCTGCCTGATTAAAAAGACTGCTTTAACCAATTTTTACGATCAAGCTAAAGTCTGTTCTGTTTGAAATTCTCCATACTGAGATTATAGCCTCAGCAAAATTATTTTAACAGTTTCAGCCAAAGCAGCCCAGCCATTTATTGAGAAAGAGATTGTTTTGCACAGCAGCCTAGGGAAGGAGGCCAGAGACTGGGGAGGAAGCAAGGACATGATGAAAGTTTGGATGATTCTAATGTGGAGACCGAGGCTGAGAATTACTTGGCAGGAAGAGACAGACTGAAGAGAAATTGAAGGGAGGAAAGGACTCTTCTGAAAGGAAAATTAGCACTGAGATAGGAAACTTGAGATGCAGAAGTAAAGATTTTCGATTAAAAACCCCACAGTTGTACTGAATGGAGAGGAAAGAGACTTGACAAAGAATCTTGAAAGCAAATTAGAAAGAGCTACAGAAATAGTAAAAGCACTTGCACTTCTTAGTGAAGAGATGGAGAAGAAATAGTGTGTGGATAAGGATAGGAAAGTAACTGCTCAGAAGCAAGTCTGGAGGAAATGGTCAATGAAGTTCACATATCCCTTTGTGCTGGCTGTGGAACCCTAAGATTAACAGCAAGCATCTTTAGACTATGTGTGCATGTCACCTGAAAGTTATTACTAATTTTATAATGCACAGATTTCTGTTACACAATATTAATTTCCTTCTTTGTTTTTTTTTAAAACAAGAACATAAATACCATACTCCAAAGGAGAGGTTTCTCAGTAATCTGAAAATAATTCTGGGAAGGAATTATTGATCAGGGAGGAAGAAATGCATTCATGCAGATGAGGTTTAATGCCTGATTTCCTGCATACTCTGAACCCTTCTTGGACAACAATTATTCATTTCCATCTTGGCTTTTATTATCACATCAGAACATCACATATATGCAAAGCAATTGTCGCTTGAAAGGGTAAAGTAGTTTGGCAGAAAATAAACCCCCATGCATTCCAGCTGGTCCTCAGATATCAGAGGGGCTGGGCACATCTAGGTTTAGATTCTGAGTGATGTCCAATCTGGAACTATTAGTCCAGTTGCATTCAGTCTGGATGAACTATCACGGCTCGGATTCACTAATAGGGCACTGTTAATTTGGCACTATTAGTCCAGTCGTGTTCAGTGCATCTGAACTGTCACGGCTCGTATCCCATTCCAGTCGCGTTCAGTGCATCTGAGCTCTTCTGGCTCTGGATTCACTACTAGCCCCCTGCACTCCCTTCTAGTCACACTCCATGGTCTCACACAGCCAGTAAGGAGCTGACGGCGCCCAATGAGAGAACTTCTGTGACCAGCAGCATGAAAAGTGCAGTTTATTGAGAGCAACAGGAATACAAGTTCTTATAGATTGCCGGTGATAAATACACTGTCTGCAAAGCATATATATAAAGGTATACCAAATGTGTTAAATCAAAGAGCAGCTCAAGGAGATTTCTAAGTTTAAGAGTCTGGATCTTACCCAAAGGCGTCCCTAAGGGGGGGGAAGCGAGGTTCAGCCCGTCGACTGATCCCTGGAGTCAGAGATGGTCAGCAATAGTATCCACCCTGACTTGTCCACTATGATGTCTTCCTCAACATCCCCCCCTTACTTTAACCATTTTAATAATATTTTTTACCTTCAAGGTGGAGCTTGAGTGACTCTAGTCATAAATACCTTTATTTTGATTGGTGTAAATTTCTCTCACTTCGCTTTTAAAGATATAGCTGAAGAAAATCCACAGCGCAGTCTCAGTGAGCACTGGTCGCACTTTGGAGGTGGGTAGCCTTTGGGACAGAGGTGTGTTTTGGTATTATAATGACATTATAATGAGCAAAGTTCACACAAGGACAGTGCTTTGTCAAAAACTGACAGACTGTTGGCACAGGGTTGCAAGCAGACAGCTTATCAGTCCTGTAGTAGCATCAAGTTCCCATCTCTGCTGTGATTTCCCAGGGCCTGGCCATGGAATCTTCACTCCCACATGCTGCTTGCAAGCAGTATTGCTTAGGGAACTGTTGTGAAATGGATTCCTTGCATACCAGTTGCACTCTACCCTGAAAGTTTCTCTGGTGTTATATCTTTCCGTAATGTATGGACAATGCTGCACCTTTAGTATGATTTTAATTTTTAAATCTCCTCCAGTCGTTATTCTACAGAGCTTGTCACAAAAGTCCCATGAGATGTGTGTATATGGGGTAATCGGGACTCTTTTCCTTAGATGAAGCCTTTAAGCCTGAAAGCTTGAAGACTAAAGTACTCGCTGTTTCTAAGAAGTTTAGGAACTGGTTTTCAGAGCACAATCTTTTTTCACAGCACTCTGTCTAGCAGTTGCCACTCCAGAATCTGCCTTATGTTCTGGGTGGAGCATCAAGAAGTTCCCCAATGAATCTTACTTTTATCCAGCATGCTTCACAGTACACAGTTCTTCCCCTACCAGAACTAGAAACCTTGTTTTTTGGTCAACCCACAAATCATCGTACCTGTCAGAAAAAGAAAAACTTGGATCCAAGCTCTAGGAGTCTGGCCCAAACATATGAAGTTGTTCATGTTGTTTTGCTGGGTGTTGGTCTCTTCTTCCAAGAACAAGTGAGAGGACAAGAGGAAATGGCCTCAAGTTTCACCAGGGGAGGTTTAGACTGGACATTAGGAAAAAGTTATTCACTGAAAAGGTTGTGAAGCTCTGGAACTGGCTGCCCAGGGAAGTCATGGATTCACCATCCCTGGAGGTATTGAAAAGATGTGTAGACATGGTGCTTAGGGACATCATTTAGTGGTGGACTTGGCAGTGCTGGGTTAATGGTTGGACTTGATAATCATAAAGGTATTTTCCAGCCTGAACAATTCTATGATTCTATGATCTCCTCATCTTCATCGTTTCCTCTGTGGTTTCTTCACTCTGCAGGTACTCTGACTTTTTCTGTTCCTGAAGTATTAGTTGCTACAAATCTGCAAGATGGTGTTACTTGTGTTTTTTGAGACTTTTTCCCCCTTTCTGACATTTTTGTCTACAGGATTTGTCAGATGCACAGAGCAGTGCATGGTGCATATGAACTGCAGCACCTCATGCCCCCTCAACCAACCCAAAGTTCCGTGTCAGGCACTTGCCTAAACATCCAGGCATCCCAAACACACCTCTCCTCAGATTGCTCTGTGCTTTTCTCAAAAAAACCCTGTGTATACACATATGCAGAAGATTGAGTCTAAGTAGGTGTAAAGAACTGTCATATTCAGAAACTTACTGAGCTTTGAAAATATCTGTTTACTGTGCATGAAAACACCTGCAGAGAAGAGCATTGGATTTAAATAACATGCATTTGTTTTCATTAATGACTTTTCTTCTCTTATGCTTCTACTAAATATTTACCGAGCAATAATGATATGTTTGCCAGGGCCCAGACCACCCCCATGCTTGTGATATGATGGTCCTTGCTAATTACTGGACGTTTGCCTTTTCCTTTATTGGCCAGCCCAGGCTGTAAGCTATGATGCCACCTGTCAAACACTGTTTTCCAAGGAGGCTCTGTGCCACCAGAGCAACACAGATTAAGAGGCACCTGAAAAGCTCTTATTTCATTTTTTCTTGTCAATCCCTGCTTAAAAAAATCCCCAACAAAACATAGTTCCTGTAGCCCTAAACCTACATTAAACAAGGTTATTATGACTGGAGGCTAAAAATTCACACTTGGTGACTTGAGTCAGGTTGTTATTTCTTCTCTCACATCTGAACACCTCCCATGATAGCAGATGAACTTTCTATCAGGTAGAATCTGGTACTATGATGAAAATATGCAGAGACAGTAAGTAAATGTTTCTAAAATTGCAAGAGTGTTTTATTGAGTGTCCAGTCATAAAATGGCTTCAACAATTAACAGCTGTGTTTGCATCATTTAGACAGATTTTTCAGGAAACGGTTAATTCTTGCTTTAATTTTTCTTTGCATTGTTTCTGATTAGGTCCAGGAAGGTCATTAATTCAGCGTACCCAATTAAATTCCAAGGAATTGCATCTTTCCTCCCTGAACTGGAGTAATTACACCACTGCTGTGGTCACTCCTGCTAATAAAAGCCTGAAAAATGCAGCCACAAACCCCTTGTTGATTATACAATACATAGGAATCCAGGAATTTATACACACAGCTTTTTTTAAAAAGGAGGGAGTTGTAAAGAAGAGCATATTCACCAGCATAATGGAGGAACATGTACCAACTTCTGCTTTGCTTTTGCTGAAGTTATTTTAAAAAAAAGAGCAAACCCCAGATCTACCAGCTCTCCCCGTGAATCAGGGCAGCAGAACAAAACTAGGCTTAACCATGGCAATAGTTTATGGCAAAAGCTAAAAGCAGGAGAAAAGACATCTGACCACTTTACTTTTCCTTTTCTGCACCACTTCAATGTTTCTTTTTTCAACTACTCTTTCCTGCATCTCCATTTGGGATGTATTGGAAAAAGCATAAACCCCCAAATGACTGAAAGGAACACAAATATAGTATGAAAAGGCAGCTGCAAGAGGACAAATCAGTCAAAGTAAGTACACCAAAAGGAAAAGAATTCAAAAAGCATATTAGAAACTATGACATGAATTCAGCTGACGTGATTTAACATTTGGGACATTTCACCATTGCAGCTGAGAGTCCTTCACTGAATGAATTATAAGTGTTTGGGTACAGTATCTGTTACCATTTCTATGGTAAAGGAGATCTTCTGAAAATGGGCCTAGTTAGTTCACAGCTGATATTTTCAGTGGAATAAAAATAGCTGGTGTGGGGGAAGGGATCAAGGAGAGTGGCAAAAAAGCAGGGACTTGTGGGTGTAAGCCTGAAGGACTAGTGGAGAAGCTGCTCTCTCTGCTGCAGCAACCTCCTTCCAAGGTGAACATATGCTGTGCAGCCCCCAAAAAAGCAAACAGTTTGTGGGAGGTGGTTTTTAAGTCAGATTAAAAGAAGCTTTAGCAAACCTTCCCTGAGAGCAGTATGGCGCACAAACTCCCTATTGGTCTATGGCCCAAAAGACTCCTCAGTGAATCACCACCCAGGGCTAAGAGGAGCTGCAGACTCTGGCTGAAGTTTTAGCAGGTTAGATTAGAGGAAAGTGACATCTCTAAATGACAACTCTTTAAAATGCAGTGTGAATGTGCTTGAGTTTACTGCAGGATTTGATTTTCTCACCTTTTTTTTTTTTTTTTTTTTTTTTCCGACCCCTGCTTTCACTGGTGCCCTTTGTGTCCCGTGTAAATTTTGCTTTGGTTCAACTAAACTT
>WTSP01025270.1:0-21892 GCA_025331215.1 Actenoides lindsayi | reverse complement strand
AATGCAGTGTGAATGTGTTTTAGTTTACTGCAGGTTGTGATTTTCTCCCCTTTTTTTTTTTTTTTTTTTTTTGCCGACCCCTGCTTCTACTGGTGCTCTGTGTAGCCAGGTTAAAGTTTGCTTGGGTTCAACTAAACGTGCTACCATGTCATCTCTGACATACCATGAACATACCATTTTGCCAGATATGATTTCCTATTTATTTCTAAGAGGACTTCTTAGGGAACATTGAGCTTTTAGAAATTAATCAGTGTCTAGTAAGAGAAATCTAGTTTCACTTTATCTTCTCTAGGTATTTAAATCCTTTAGTTTGCCTGGAAAACTTTGGAGATTTCATGGTAAGAAAGACAGAATGTTTCACAAAGGTAACTGGGCTGCAGAAATGACTGTCCAGATCATGTGGCAAAACTGAATAAGCTCTTATACAGGATCTTTTTGAACTATCACTTATTACCCAAACTCAAGAGAGAGAACAGATGTTGACACTTGGAAATGGAACTTAGTATTATACTGCTTGTTGACCTGAGTTTAAGGAAATACTATTTCTTAAAACAATTAATGGTTCTTAATAAAAGCTCCATTTAAGCCCTTTAAAATAACTAAGTCTTTCAGAACAGACCCATACATCTCTAGCAAATACAAATGTCTCATGGCATGAAGCAAAGTTGGTGGTAGAACCTGGATCAACTTTCTAAGTTGCTTTATGCTGTGAAAAACTTGCTCTGCCTGATGATGAATTGGTACACATCTGTGTCTGAGCTGGTCATCTTGACTTTCTGTATATAGAGAAATGGAGCCTTCCCTGCTATTACTATCTTACCCTGAAGCATATACCTAAAATGGGTTGGATGAATCAACACCTAGAAGCGTCTCCTTCAGATGAAGGGAATTTAGCTTGCTAACCTCAGATGGAAGCACTTGTATTGCAAATGTCTCAAGCGAGGTGAAATGAATCTATCTATCCACCTTTCTTTCCTGGACTGTCCTGTAGAAGACCTAGAATCTTTCTCAAGCAGAACTCAATCCCTACCTTACTTCAAATGTATTTAGTTCTATTGGGCCATGGTTCCTGGACTGTCTATTTGAGATCATTGGTTGTCAAAGCAGTAAGATCTTAATTCTCTAGAGTGCTCAAATATCAGATATCCAATATATTATTTTCTGCAAGGAACGTGGTATGGTTTATCTTGGACAATACCTTGTTGAATTGTTAATAGTGGTCTATATTAACAAAAAAATATTCACTTTATCAGATCTTTTGTGACAAAAGAAGTACCGAAATAAAATGACTTCTGGTTTTTTTTTTTCCATAGGAAGATAAAGCCACAATCCTATCAAGTGCAGGCAGGAAGGTTGTGTTATGTCACAAGATCTTATGTCCTGGGATGAGGCACATTATGGGTCATTGTAGGTGAAGTGGAGTGGTTACAGCCCCTTTGAACTTTCCATTTTCTTCATCCAATAAAACTATACCTGCTTTACTGTCATCAATGGGAATTCAACCTGAATGAGAGCTGACATCAAGATACAGCATTCTATTCATCAATTGCCATGGTAGAAATACTTCTTTTAGGGAAGGAATAATGTCTGTCACCCCCTTGTCTTCTTATGTAACCTATTAAACCCATACTCATAGAAATTAAATGTCAGTCTACCTGTTTCCAGTTCCAATATGTGCCACTGTGGCACTCTGGTACCTATCACCCCATTGCATACAGTGATTATAACCTGATACGAAGTATTATAATCTTCCAGAGAAACACCAACTTCCCCCAGGTTTTTAATCAGTTCTGTGTCTTTTTCCAAGGCACATACTTATTCTCTTTTCTCCCAAGCAGCATTTGTATGACACAGAAGTCTAAGCAGGTAGAAAGCTGGCACAAACAACAGGTAATTGTAGAGACACTTAGCTGTCAGACAGAAGATCTAAGATGCAAAACTCTGGACATTCAGTTGATACTCTGATGTGGTTTTCTTAATATTTTTAGAAACATGTGTACAGTGTGGAAAGTAAATACTAGAAGCTGAAACAAAGCTCTGCCTTCCTGAAGAAAATAGAAGTCATGTGGAATGTTAACTAAATTGTTCTTGCTTGCTTTTTTTTTCTTCCTCTCTTCTGCAAAGGAAAAAAGAGCTTTTTTTCCTGCCCTCCTAAAAATAAAAGATTGATGAAAACAATGCATGACATGCACATCAGGAAAATGCACCCTGACATTTTTGCACAGAATATGCATTGCATGTTGACAGATTTTTGCTACAAAACTGACAGTTTTGGTGCAAGCTGTTCCTGCCATGACTATAGGGAATAGATAGCAAAAGGGAAAAGTATAATTTACACTACGCACACTTGAAATGAACCTGACAGGCTACAAGGTGGCTCAGTTGTTCCATGATAAGGTACCATAAGGTAAAAAACCCCTAAAACTAGTTCCCATGCCCTTTATAGAACAACATCCCTAAACATTATGCTTAGAGTGTGGTAAACTGATTACAGGAAAATCACAGGTCTTTAAAGATTTTCACATGTATTTTAAAAGAATCGATGTGGACCAATTGAATTGAATTGTGAGGCTCCATCTCTTCCCCCAAACATTCCTAGTGCAAGACCAATTTTCCTTTGAAAATTTGCATTAAACAGGACTGCTTATTTATGAAAAGATCAACAAAGGTGACCATGCTGTGTCTGCATAGTTCTGAAGACTTTTTTTTTAGAAGAAATGAAAAAGGTGGAAGTATTTGTAGCAAATTAAACATTCAGCTGCACAGAAAGTATATCTATTAATTTTAAACGAGAGTGCACCCAAAAAAATCTCTCTTGTTGTATAAAGGTTATCATCAAAGCTATAATATATTCAAATTCAATACAAAATGTCATTTTACTAATAAATTCCTTATGCTTTGAAATTTCAAAGTGGAAAGATCTTTTAAAAAGTAATGATTAAACATGCAAATGCAATCCTTGCAGCCCTTTTCTTTTTTTTTTGAGAAATGTACCTTTTAGAAACCTATCTGCAGATCTTACTTTTTTCCTCATCTTATTTTTCTTCTCCGCCTCTTCTATTTTTAATGAGGGATTGCTGTACAGTAGGCTGAACACCACACAGCTTCAGTCTTCCCTATTTAGATTAATCTAGGGAGAACATTAGATTTCTAATCTTGGACAGTCTCACTTCCATTCTGCTATTGCTTGAGGGCTTACCTGCTGTCACCTCAAGCTAAATCCTTCTTACTTATTCACATGAACCATCAACTTTCATGAAAGTGCCAAAATAAATAAGACCAGCAGGATACGGCCCCATATTTATTTCAGGAACAGCATTCTTCAGTGTAGTTGCTACACACAATGACAGTAGGGCTTTGCTCTTTACACCCACTAGTTTCTAGGAAAATTACTTGATTGTTTTCTTACAGCATGAGCTATTTAGTAAAGTAGTAAGAAATGGGTAAGTTAGCCATATCCTCCAAACCCAAAACAGTTTTGAGGTGGGTTTGTTTTCCTTGGCATTATTGTCTGCTACTATTCTGCTCAGTACCTCTTGAGGATGTCATTTGTTCTTTAAATTTGATGTGCCTGTTCTAGGTTTAGCTCCTTTCTAAGCTCTCTCAATGGGCTGTTTGAAAAGACACATGATCAATACAGCTAGTTTGATGAAGTACTGGGGGGGATCAAGGCTGAAATATTAAAGCTCATCCAGAATGTGAATGAATATGATCTCTCATATTCAAAAAGAAGAAGAGGAAGAAGAATCCTTCATATTTAGAGTAACTGCTTCATACCAACTAGTGTTAGAGACCTGGAGCTCAGCTGCATCCCTTGGTGCTGATCCCACCTGAGTGCAGGAAATGAGTCCTGGAATTCCATAGGAGAAAGATGAGATTAGAACCATAAAATAATTGAAATGCCCCTGTTATGGCATGGGATCCTCAAGACCTCATCTTTTGGGGTCTTTTTATTGGAAATTAACATTTCTCTAGACTCCGACCTCTGTGTGTACTCTACTAATCCAGAGGTCCTCCTGCACGTATGTGTCCCAGCAGACTTCTAGTGTCACTGCATGTGATTGTGAGCAGCACCATTGAAAGAATTTATGTGGCTGGCATTATATCTGGCCACCTTTCACTTTCCACCTTTAAAGACCCTAAGTCTAAATAGTAAAGGCAGCTACAGCTCAGGGCATGAGGGATGGCTGAATTATGGCAGAAAGATATTACAGAATCACAGAATGGTAGGGGTTGGAAGGGACCTCTGGAGATCATCTATTCCAACCCCCCCTGACAAAGCATGTTCACCTAGAGCATGTTGCATAGGAACATGTCCAGGCAATTTTTGAAAGTGTCCAGAGAAGGCCCCTCCATAACCCCTTTGGGCAGCCTGGTCCAGGGCTCCATTACCCTCACAGTAAACAGGTTTCTCCGAATTTTTAGGTGGAACTTCCTGTGTTCCTGTTTGTGTCCATTGCCCTTTGTCCTATCACTGGGCACCACTGAAAAGAGACTGGCCCCATCCTCTTGACCCCCACCCTTTAGCCTTTTTTAAGTATTGATAAGATCCCCTCTCATCTTCTCTTCTCTGGACTAAACAGCCCCAGGTGTCTCAGTCTTTCCTCATAAGACAGATGCTCCAGTCCCCTCATCATCTGTGTAGCCCTTTGGACTCTCTCCAATTCTGGGCCAAGCAATAGCATAGAGTCCTGGCACCTCATCCAGTTGCTTCGATCAATCATAAAGCAGTGGCTATCCATTTTCTTTAAACAGACCACATGGGGTCTGCTCCTCCTTGATGAAAGGGACATAGGGCATAATTAGTCTCCCTACGCTCTCTCTCCTTCCCTTTTGCAATTTATTGGAGCAGCTGTGCTAAGTCTCTCAGTATTGATTCTGTGTGATCAGCAGTGGAGCAACTGGACCCAGACTGCAAGGAAGGGACACAGCAGAGGAGGGAGGAGGTGGGGAAGAAAGTGCAGCTGGTCCACAGTGTGCACAGAGAGACACAGCAAAATACATCTCTGACTTTTGCCTTTTCCTCATGCATCTGGTCACTGTGCAGTGCTGCATCTTGTTAAAAAGGCAGAAGTACAGCTGGAAAAGCTGCTACTGCTGCCTATCCCCATTTCTACATTCAGTGTCAGGGTGTCTCACTTCCCTCTGCCAAGGAAGCTGCTGCTAGCTTCGAACAAGCAACAGCAGTGGGAATGCAAATTCTTTACCAGTCTATCCCTCTCCCACAGGAGAAGATACATTTTGGGAACAGCTGAAACTTTAGATCTACCGTCTGCTTCCACATTGTTGCAAGAAAGAGGCTACTGCTGGTCAAAAACACAGGTGACAGATCAGTACAAGACAGAAATGTGCTGAGCAATCTGAAAGAAAACAAGTTTTTCTCCTAGAACCAGAATGCAATAATGATTCTGGAGAAAGCAAGGCTATGTAGTGAGCTGTTCAAAAATTATATTCCAAATGATATTGAAATATGGGATAATTATGAGTTGGAGAGCTAGAAGTTCATTCCCCACTTTTCTGAGCTCAACCATTACATTAGTTTCATCTTGTCTGCCTTCTCCAAGGACCAGAGATCCTCCATGGTCACCTACTTCCCCTACAGCATGTCACCCAGAGAGCAGAGCTATCGTGTCTCATAGGCTAGTATCCAAAAGCATCTTCAATATGCTACTGATTTGTTGAAGAGCAATCTATCAGGAATGCAAGCCAGGAGGAGGTAAGAAGAAGTAGGAGTGCAGGGGAGAGAAAGGAGTGATTCTTATTGTCATGGAAACATTTCCCCACTGTATTGTTGGCTGGCATTTCCAGATGTGGCTTATCAAACAGTGAGGCAGACCTACAGAATCCATCAGCAGTGGTACAAGTGACCCCGTGCATGGTGGATGTGGTATTTGCAGTTTTGCTACCATTGCATAGCTACTTGTACATGGCAGTCAATAAACTACTTGAGCCCAGTACTCCAAGACACTTGCAGTAACCTGGATACTCTGCTACTGATGAAGACAAATGTTGGATATCTGCAGACAGCAAGATCTGCTATGGGGCTGTTCTGCATTCTAATGGTTGACTAAGTAACGTATTTTCTGACCTTGAGCTCTGCATTTATTTTTGAAGGAGCTTGAGAATCAGTTTCAAATTATTGGAGGAATAGTTGTAATCTCCATTTTCTTTCAAGTACATTGCTTTAAATTCCCATCTGTCCTTTCAGACACCTCCTCTATTAAATGGTCACAGAAGATGAATAACAGTGGTGTGAATTCTTCAAAATTGCATTACATGTTATTCTGTGCTTTATTAATGTTCTATGTTGTTTTATTTATGATAACCTTGTGAACAGTAAGATGAGATGGCATCCACATGGTCTCTACATCCGGCCAAAAAAATGGCACAAGCGTATTATTAGCAACCAAGGATGTGAAAAACAATAAAAAGCAGGAACAAAGGAGAGAAAGTACATTTTCAAAATTAGGTCAGAAATTAAAGGAAGACTGTTATTGCTATGTGTGTAGATGAATTCTTCCTTAGTTGCCAAGGTTTTAAAGATCTATCTGTGCAATTCATTTAATTGTCGAAAGTTCACATGCTTCTCTGGCAACACCTACTGTATGCTAATGTGCCTTTTTGCAAAAATCTAATGGATTTTGTTCAGAGTTATTTAATACACACAAAAATGAACACTGCAAATTTTGTATTACCTTTACTGGCTCCAAATACAGGATATCACAGAGAGCTTTGAGATCAAGGGAAGAAAGGTCTTCCTTCTACAATATATTTGCTTTATATATTGGACTATTCCAGTATTTTCACTATTGGGATGACATGGTCCATGTTACTTATTTGAAGTATCTTAACAGTATGGTAAACATTCCCTAGATAAGAGGCATATAGGAGTTGATTAAACCATTATCTAGATCACTGTATCTGTGATAAAATATTTTTAAGTAAGTCTATTACACGTGAAACCATGTTCTGTACCACTTTCCTGGCTACTTGAGAAGACTTTCAGTTTATGAAACCTGCTTCACCTCACAGCTCCTGGTGGCAATGACAGAAGGATGTTTGTAATTTTATTATAAGAACTGTGATTCTGCAGGTGCGTTCTGTGAGCAGGTTCCCTTTTCCTTTTCCACAGCACACAGGAATCAAGCCAGCTCCAGTTGTGTCTCTCTCCATTTAGCACAATATTGCCACCAAGCTCAATGCTCAAAAACCTCAGTTCAGACCCTAATGCTCTTGACATTTCTTACATTGGGAAATTTTTTTATTTTTTTTTTAATCATTTCAGGTATCTCCTCATTTCCTTTTTGCTTTGGAGTGTTTAGGTGCATCTGAGTCATGTTTTCAAGCTTTTATCTATAAGTGATAAATCAGTGATGAATGCTTTTCTTTTTTCTTTTTGTCTTTACTGAAAGCCAGTAGTCTCATGCAATTGTTTGCTGCTAGCTGTGGCCGTCAGAAAAACAGCAAACATCCCAAGAGTCAAAGTAAAATATGAGCGCTGCCAAGAGAGCCATCAAAACTTCTCTGCTTTTTAGGCTTTTTATGGGAAAACTGCATAATCATGAAGGGCAAGAAAAGGTGTTAGTAAGTCATGCAGGGCTTTATGGTGGGAATAAGAGGTACAAGAGCAGAAGCTTCCCAATGAACAGAAGGCACAGAGTAGAAAATATGTTTCTGTCGGAGCCATCTGTTGTAGATCTCTCTAGGCTCAGCGGTGGATATGGGTGGAGATCTCTGTAAGATGATAGAAGAATTATCTATTTGTAGGAGTTTTTAACTTGTACACATGGATTGAGAAGTTATGCTACCAATAATTTTAAAGTCCTTGTATTCTTGGTTGAGAAGGTCTGCATGTTCTACTATAGGGTTGCTGTATCAACCAGAAATCATTCTGCCTTAAACACAGATCCTTACAAAGTTACAAAGGAACTGGCTGTCAAAAATCACCTTTGATCAGGTGATTATAAATCAGTTAAAAAAGGTCTGTAACTAATGTTTTGGATTCAGAATGGCAATTTTTTTTTCTGTGTGAAATGAGGCTTCAGTGGAGTGAAGAGCTCAAGAATTCTAATGTGAAGGAGGTGTGGAGTTAATTTAAGTCAGAAGTGTGTATTATTTAAGTTTTCTTGTGTATAGAAGGGAAGCGGGAAAAATGGTACGAAAGGAAACTTGACCCTTCTGGAAAAAATAAGCACCCACAGAACATGTTTAAGAGTGAGAAGAAACCTGCCTCTGATGGAGAAGGAACTGACAGTTACGAGAGCTAGGTCTCAAAGGTCAGAAAATGTAGAGATAAATAAAAAAAGTTCTAAAACCTCACTGAGCTGCAGCTCATGAAGAAAATTAAAATAAATAGCAAGAGAGACTATATCCTCTGAAATAAAAAGACAACAAACAAGAAGGCAAGAAGTGTGAGAACTGCTGACTGACAGATAGAAATGAAAGGTTAATCCAGGTATGGCCAAACAGTGAATGAATCCTGTTCCCAGGGTCTGGGAAGGGGACAATGCTGGCATGAGAATGAAGATGGCGGAGTGATGGAAGTCAGCCTCTCCTGAGGCAAAAAGCAAAACGGAGGGAGCGTTTGCACAACATGTTGCAGTCAGGCGTGAAGCAGCTCTGTCACTGCTATGGCCTGGCCAGGTGGGAGCCAGCTCTGGACTAGGCACTGCCGAACTGCATCAGTGAGGCGTGGGCAGCGAGCAAACCTGCCCTGCTGCCAAGGTTTGTGACTGGGGAAAAGCAAACGTAGCTCACACGCAGCCCTTCCACCCAGCACTGATCGACAGCTCAAAAGGCCTCATCCAGTTTCAACCCATCTTTAGTAAAAGTCTGAAGTAAGGCTGGCTTAATCGCCCACTCGGAAATGGGGGAAACTTGGTTCCTTGCTGGGAAACCAGCAAGTGATGCTTCACCACTCTGAAACTGGGAGTTAGGCAGATGGCCTTAAGCAGACAGAATTTTCATTCTAGGATTTAAATATTTTGAGAGGGGAAACCTGAGCAATCTGCCACAAGCAGGGCAAACGCTTCAAGTAATTTACTGGCAATAATCTTGACCAAACTTCTCCACCACTGAGTGTTGGGTGATGTGGGAAGTGCTCACTGGTTGCCAGGCTGATGCATAAAATGGTGTAGTGAAGGGCTAGGAGAGCTGATGCTTCTCTACTCTATAGAAACTATATATAAACAGGCAGCTGTGTATATATTAAACACTTTGCAAGTTCTGAGCTGTCAGAGCCCTGCATGTGAATCTGAAAGGCAACCCTGTTGATTCCGTCACCCAGCTGAGAAGCCTATAGGTATGTGAGCTGCCCCTGGTCATTTTTTGGTGGATGAGCGTATCTGTTGTAATTGCTCAGCAGTCCTGCTCTCTCTGCTCTCCAAGTCCACCCTCAGGCTGCAGGTTTACCTTGCTTCTCACCTGGCCTGGCTTTCAGCCCTGACTTTCCCAAGAACTCTCCCCTCCATGCCCCAGCATTAATTTGTTTTAGAAAAGATGCAAGGACAGCCAGGATCTCTATGGACTCCTTGCCTGTACAGTGAGATTTTTCTGAACACTCTTTCCCTTCAATTAAGAGTCTCTCAGGGTTTTTGAAAGAAATTCCTCCAATACTATTGAAATTGCATGTTTGTTAAACCTATTAAAGATTTAGTGAAAACAGAACAAAACAAAACAGAGCAGAACTTGATAGTGTCCCAAAAATTACTCCTCTCCATCCTGACAATTCACCTACTCAGGAGATGCTGTCAGAGTGTTTGTCTTCTGCTGGCACTTTTCCTCCTGCCACCTCCAGGGAGAAACATGCTGCTTCATGGCATGAACAAAATAATAAAAAAAATAAAAATAGGAGTGGAGGAGGGAGATACAGATAATCACAGCTCAGTTGGATTTTGTCCTATATGAACCCCAGAAAATATTTTAGGGAATAAATAAGAATGAAAAAGCAAATAAAAAGTGGATTGAATCTATCTAGATTTAAGGGAAATGTTGAGACAGGGTGTGCCTTAGAGGAACTAATATTTGATTAAGAGATAACAGAGGATTAATTCTCACATTGTAGAACAGAGGAGGCTGCTGGATTACAGGAGTAGAGAGCAATAGTTACATTCCTTGTGACGGCAGCCTTGCCCCCATCTGGTTTAATGTTTTCCTTTGTGACCTTGGTGCAAGAACTAGACGCGCACTTACAAAATCTGCAGATGACACAAAGCTGGTACATACAGCTGATACAGACCAGAGGAAGACTTGATTATTATGCAGGAAAAATTAGATGACCTTGTGAAACAGCAGAATAGAATCAGCATGAAATTTAATAATCCAAAGTGCAAAATCATGCCCTTGAAGACTAATGACCAGAACTTCTGCTGTAGGAAAAGGGTTCATGAACCAGAGGAAGGAGAGATGAGCAAACTGATTGACCATAGGATAGCCATGAGGCCCTCTGTGCTATATGGCTGTGAAAACAGCTAATGATGCTCCAAAACGTACATGGTGAGAATCTGCAGCAGAGTTGGGAAGGAATTAGTAGCAGGGTAAAAGGTATTTGGCTCAGAAGATCACACGCATTTCTGCTCACCTGTGTTCAAAAGATAATTTAAACTGCGATAAATGTGGAGAAAGGCAGGTATGTACACATAGGAAAAGTCAGAAGGGGTAGCAGTGATTATCATTTCTGTGTTGTGTGCCTTTTTTTCTCCTTCCTCCCCCAAGCTTTCATACAAGACTTGATACTCTGTGTTTATGTTGTCCTTACTGAATTATTAATATCCCCTAAGGGATATTCCAGTCACCTGAATAGGTGAAGAAGTCAGTTCTCCTTTCCACTGATGTATAACTTCATTATGGGGGAAGGGGAAATATTTACCTTTCTTCATTCATCAGAAGTTGGCTACAGTAGAATATTAAGGCTAGCATGTAGAGTTTTCTTGTAGTCGTGGGAAACCATTTTGGCCTGTCAGCTGTATCCTCTTCACCTGCTCAGGGCTGAACTGACCCACAAGGCTAACCAAGAGTGATGGGGATGCCAGCAGCATCCACGCTGTGGGGCTGAGTACCAGCAATGACATCTTGGCACCCAAGTTCTGGTCCATCCATATGCTGCTCTCTGTCACAGCCCTATTGCTGAGGTGTCTTGTTGGTGGACTTTGCTGAGCTACTCCACATTCACATCAGTGCAAGGAAAAAAGAGGCTTGAGCCCAGTGTAATGTTTTCAGTGCACCCCTGGCATCTTCCTCCTCTTTCTTCTGCCTTCCATGTTTTTGGGACCCCTTTGGGGTCAGAAGAAGGGAAGGAAATTCTTCAGTGGACTGTCCAATGTAAGCTTTCATCAACCCCCCTTCCATCAGCACTGTAATCTGTGAAAAGTATCTTGCAATAAGGACAGGCTGTTCATTTTCCTCTATGCACAGTTTGGCTCTCCCCGTGCAAGCAGAGGCTATCTTTAGCATGTCGTCGGTCTTTTTCATGAAGAGATATAAAAGCTCCCGCAGCAGGAGTCCTCTGGCTCTGAGACTGGGTGAAGGAATGAGGCTGTGACAGACTGCTTAGCTGGCCCCACCATCCAGAGCCATCTGCTTGCCAAGATTTCTCAGCTTTGAAGAGAGAGGCAGACACTGCCCTTCTCAGCAGTGGCATGTCACCGTTTGTATTGAGCACTACTCAGAGACTAGGAAGGGTTCAGATAAAATGAAATCCAAACAATTTAAATAAAAGAAGAGAAGACGCTTTGTACTATCTGCTGTTTTAAAATAATCCCTCTAGTTGTAAATAAGCAACATAGTAGGTCTCTCCCAAATGCAAATCAGCAAGGCTCTCTCATAATTTGCTCAGGTCCCATTAATGAATATAAGCAGTTTAAGCAGTTTGTTTTATGGCCATATCTCTGAAGTTGCTTACGCCAAACATCATTTCCTTTCCTGTTGCTAGCTTTGCAACAAGTCCCAAGAGTTATTTATGGACACCTTAGTTATATCTAATTTAACAGCTGTGTGTTGTCAGCAATTTTGCCATCTCATTGTATTCCTTCTCTTCCTGGTCATTAATAAATAGATGGGGCCAGAGAAAGAGTGGAATTAATCCTAGTAGTGATCCTCTGGTACAGTCCCTGTGGCATTGCACTCCTGCCACCTTTTCGTCCCAACCATCTGCCATTCATCCCCATCCTTTTCTTTCTCTTTGACCTATAACAAAGCCCTTATCTCCTACCCCAGGGTTACTGAGTTTCCTTGAAAGACTCGTGTGAATATTATCAAATGTCTCTGTAAATGCTCATCCCGTGATTCTCTTTTAGTCAATATTTTGCTAACTCTTTGTAACATTTGAACAGGGTAGGAAAGTACAATTTATCCTTACCGATAAGTGTATCAATTTATCTCTGCTGATCGGTGCTGACTTGCAATTTATTCACCCTGATTTTTTCTCTCTCTCCTACACTTCACCTGTAGGTGTTTTATAACTATGTAAAAGTACTTTCTCAACTATTTTCCCCGTTAATGAATGAAGATTCTCTAGATTTCAGTTTTGAGGGTCACTTCTAAGAGCTATTTGAAAGATTGCTACAGTGTTGGCCATTTTCCAGTTATCCAGCAAAGTGGCTGTTTTAATGATGAATTACATATCTTTAATGATAAATTATGGTAGGCTGAAATCGTGCTTCATTCTTAGGATTTCCAAAGAATCTCCAGTTAATTCCATTTGGTACCACAAATTGTTTGAGCATATATTTCTGGAGTTGTTACACCACTGATATTTTTAATAACTTTTATCCAGCAGGGTTTCACATCAGTACGGGTAACTTCAGAGTAAATATTCACCCCCAGCCCTTATTTTCTGACATCTAAATAAATCATTTATCTTCACTGCAATCTTTTCTCACCCTGTGCTTTCTTCCTTTACACATAGCAGTCTAATAAGCCTATGTATAATAGCCATTTTTTGATATGTGATTTTCTTGCATCACTTATTTGTCATGTATTTGACTGTTTTTGTGTACTTTCTGAGCTTCGTCTCTTGTATCTTGCCTGCCATATCTTTGGTTTTATTTGCATTGCTTCAACTGTACATCCATTACTGAAAGATGCTGCAGGGATCAAAATTAATCCTTTAATTTTACCATTTAATTACCCTGTCCCTTCCCTTGGTTTTGTTGTTGGGGTTTTTTTTTGGTGTTTTTGTTTGTGTTTTTTGTTTGGTTGGTTTTGTTTTTAATTTTTTGTCCTGAACACTGGACATCTGCTAAAGCGCAGGTTATAAATAGATTCCACTCTAAAGTTATGAATCACATTATTAAAAAAAAAAAAAAAAAATATCTGGAAGAAAAAGTTTTGTTTTAGATGCTGATATTTTACTTAAAAATTACCAATATTTTTCTTAAATTATATAGCCTGAATATGATTCCATTCACCCATACTTACAATTCCATCATATTCAAGGGAAATACTCATGTAAATAGGGTTATCATAATTATTCTTATTGTAATTATTGTACTTGGGACCACACTCTCTGAACTAAGCCATGTGATTTAGCATGCCTGGCTCTTGAATCCTCCTCCCCATCCAAGAAAAAAACACTGATGTTATTTTAGATGTTTGATTTACTTTTCAAGGTTACACTGTTGTTAAAATTCAAAACCAAGAATGCAAGGAATTCCCTGCTTCTAAAATTGTTTTTCCACCAGTTGTTAATTACCAAAGCCATTGACTGCCATCTGTCCCCATTAACAGTCTAACTCCCATAGCCAAGCAGGTAGTTAAAATACAGTATCTCTAGCTTTACATGTGCTTGAACAAGTAACGAGTAAAACCGCAAGTGATGTTCATGAGAAATGCCTAGTGCTCAGACTTTTGAAAAACAGAACACTTAGATAAGGACTAATCAAGCTTTTATGGTGAAATAATTTTCTGCTAGGAATAACTCAAGAGTTGTGTGCTCGCTAGCAAGAAATAAGCCAGGATGAAGCATATGTTATAATCAGATGAAGCAGGTACTTGAACCTAGTCCTGCCAGCGATATGTGCATTTTTGCTACTAAGGGGACAAGGGGTGTGATCTAAAATATGTGTTAGAATTCCTCTATAGATGCTAATTTAAAAGAAAATATGGGCCCAAATCTTTCTCTTCCTTTTGTTTATTCAAAAAAAGTAATAATGAAATTTATTTAGTATCATGTCCTGTAATGATTGAACTATGGTAATGAGCAATTATATTTTTTTTTTTTTTAAAGCATTGCTAAAGTCATACAAATTTTGAAGCGCAGAGTGTATATTTACACTCTGGAATTGCTGATCAAATTTATTACCACACTGTCAGTTCAAGCTCATCAAAATGGTTCTTGTTTGTTGATTATTTATTTATTTATTTATGGTTTTGGTTTTTTTAATTACATCTGTAGGACTAACCCAAGGAGGTGTGTCCAAGGCACAGTGTGCATTTCTTCCTGATGGTAAGCAAGATCTCTCTTCAGCTGCAAGAACATTAGGTGAGACTGGCACCATGTATGTTTAGTCTGTGCAGTGAAGCAGGGCTCAGAAATCCCCAGGTTTTGCTATGCCAGAGTGCAGCGCTGCTCATACCTGCTTCCTCAGATGCAGAAACCACCTACCATGTCCCAGTAGCACAACATCTAACCTAACAAGTCTTTACAGATTTCCCAGCAGAAGAGGCTAATATGGCTTAGGTGTCTGCACCAAAGTGTAGACAGGTGCCTCATCACCCAGGTTGTTGTCTTTCTTCTACATTTTTCTCTCTAGGCAGTAGAAATCCAAGGTCCCTTAGGAACTGGAATTTGATGATTGTGCTACTACACAATACTACACTACTTAAAGGCCTACTTAATTATCTGATAGACTGGTAGAATCATTGAAGCTATTCCAGTTTGCCCAGTAAATATGCCTTTGGGTATGAAAACTGTACAGATCAAGTTTGAAAAGCCTATTATTGTCAGGCAGTGTAAGAGATCCTGTGATACTTTCTCTCCAGATATTGCAGAAGTAATTAGACTATACTAGGAGCTGTTAAATTTGTACCTTTGGGGTCACAACCACTTTTTAAACTATTTTTTTCTTCTCTCTATAATGCAAGAGCCAAAATCTGGCTTTGCTCAAACTGGAAACTAAATGGATGTATGACTGGTATAATACTGTGTTCCACTGCAGTCCCACTCATGACACACCAGACAGACTGGATTTCTTTGAAATTGTCTATGCTAGATTTGGGAAATTTGTTGATATGTCAGTTTGCGCCCACGAGGAGGAAAGCAGAGACCAGTACCAAAAGTGTTTGCTGTTCTTTCTGACTGAGCGGGGTCTGGAGATGGGGTCTGGGTCAGGTACCTGATACAAAGTTGCCTGAAATCTCTCCACTGACACCAACCACCACAGAAAGCTGTAAATGTCATCCCCTACTGTCTGTGTCAAACCTGTTAGAACGGCATGTTCTCTAAATAAAAAGCATGGTCTTCTAATGGAAATAAAGCCTGGAGAACTCATTGAGCGTCTTGCGGTCATTAATGAATTCTGCTGTCAAGTATGGATTTATTCTGATTTGACTCTCAGCTTCTGGATTTTGTTTTCCCTTTGTTTTCTGCAGTAGAGAGTCTTCTACTATGAAAAATCCTCTCTCCACTTCGGTACTTGCAGATAGAATTACCATACTGCATTAGGTGGTGGAAGAAGAAAAAACTAGCACCCACCTCTTTCAGGGACTTGTACTCCAGCCTGTGTCTGGCTCCTGTGAGGGCTGCGTAGAAGAATAGAACATACCAGATTAAAGTCTTTCCATGCCATCTTTGTTATCATAAATATTTGTGATGGATATGCTGATCCATTTTTTAATAGGGGATGATACTTGAGATGGCAAAATGATCAAAACACAGAGCACACTTAGGTCAGGGTAATTTCATTCTAATCTTGCCTAATTGTTATTGCTGTCTGCACTGACAGCACTGAGATAATTAAATCCTGATCATGAACTACCTTCTCCTTACTTCATATGGTTCCATGCACCAAACACTACACCAGCACTCCTAGCTGACATTTTCTGTGAAAAGACATTTTTAGGCATCATAATGTGTGAAGGCTGCCAGCAGGGCAGTCTATCACTTCTACCTTACATCAAAGGGACGCGCACCCTCTTGGAAGAAGAAAATAAAGCTAGTACAAAAAAGAAGACTCTAGCAAGGAAGGTTAATGTGGGCACCTTGCAAGTCTGAAGATTCTAAGTTCAAATTTGGGAAAGAGAGCACAGCCTGCACTTCCCGCCTTTCTTCCTTGCCCTTGAATCAAACAAGAATCTTTGGAAAAACTTCTGTAAAATGCCTTCATCTCTACCTCTCATTAATGTAATTGCCTCCATTTCTTTGTCTGTGCTCAGAAGAATGTGACCATAACAACAACCTAGTAATTTCCACCACTCCTGGAGCAGCTTCTTCACTGCTGACTGCACCACTCCACTTGACAAAGCTGGAACGTCAGGTGCAAGACATGAAGTATCCTCAAGTGAAGATGGCATAAAGAAAAAGGAAGACATGACACTTTAACAGACATAGAGTGTGCTCCTTAAAATAGCTATAGCCTTTGTTTCACAGGTCTATTTTCTGATGGTTGGTAATTTTTTTCAATTACAAGTGGGGCAATATCAGATCTGTATGAAACATTCATAACTCATCTAAAATGAGTGATGTCTCCTCAGCTGATGCGTGCTTGAGAGGAATGCCTTTGATGCCAAGGCTTTTTAATGGGGCTGGTACTGTCATGGTCGGCTGTGTAGCTTAGTCAGTTTGACAGTCTCTGCTGGATCTTTGCCAAATACTGTATTTAAGTCCCAAGTTCTCTGAGGCTTTCCTGGTCAGAAAGGCAGAGTGCATTTCTGAGATGGGAAACCTGCAGCATGCAGGATGTTAATACAGATACCAGCTCTCACCTAGGGGAGGCTGCGAGACTGACAAATTGCAAAGAGAGGATGTGCAAAGGAGTGGGTGTGCATGTGCGTTTGTGTGTGAGAAAGGTAGGAGAGAGAGAGAGCACACCTGTGTGAAGGAAAGCTGCTGAAGGGCAGAAAGCACTTGGGGATTCAGGAAGAGAAGGCTGTGCTGTGAGCTGTGAGGAGGCTAACAAAGCAGCAGAAGTACATTGCCTGCTTTATAAGAACAAATAGAGGTATGTATGTGTTGGAGGGAGAGGGTGCCACAGGAGAAGTTCCCAGATCTGTTAATGAAGCCGGCAAGAACAAAACTACCTAATAAGCACCTGAGGTTTATTCAAGAACAGCATCTGAGCTTTGTTCTCACTGTTGAAGCCATCATTTAGAAAACAAGTGAAATAGCTGTTTTCATAGATGGGAAATCTGGATCAAAATGATGTAATGGTGCAGGCAGAAGTCCACATTGACGGGTATTAACAGAAACTGCTGCAGCATAATTTGCCTGCATTTTCCCTGACTTGTGGCATGAGCAGCCATCCCCAACAGACAAAACAGACAAAGCAAACAGGCTATGCTGGAGCAGTTTGGTGCCTCTGCCAGAGCAGTTTGATGCCTTGGCCATTAAGCTGCACCTCCCAGTGTTTAACTGACACCTCAGGGTCTGGATCCCTTAGTAAACAAGCTTGGGGACTGCGCTTGTCCTTGTTTTGTCTGGGCTGGTCCCCTCAACCAATCGGAATGACCACAGGGCACCCTCGACTGGGGTATAAATGGGGTCCTGCCTAAGAGTCAGGTGAGTTGGTTCATTGCAGAGCAGGTGGTCTGGCAATCGGACCCTCCCCTTGGACATGCCATCCAAGGACACTTCCATGGATTGAATGAGTCTCTGTGGATTGAGTGAGCCTCGCACCCCCCTTTGGGTGAGTGGTATCTTGGGCACCCTGGTGTGGGAGGTTTCCCCTTGATGAGTGAGCATGTGCCCATTTTGGTTCATATCTCCTTCAGGTTTAGGAATTAGTTGTGTGGAAGCTAATTCCAACATACATCTGAACTTGTATTTAGTCAGAAAGAGTGCTTGGCAATTTTGGTTGCAATAAACTCCATTTTGGACAGTGGTTGCTGTTTGGTTTGTGGGTGTCTTCGTGACATGACTGTAACTAATTAAAGCCCTCATCCCCAGCAGTATCAAGTTTACTCAAATTAAAAAGCTGCTTCTCTATGACAACAGACTATTCTCCTTGTTCCACTTCAAGAAATATCAGTTATGGAACATCATGTTTTACAAATATTTTTCTGTATAAATGCTGCATTAAAGCACTATAATGTTAAGTAAACAAATATGTGTGTTTTGCAATATAAGGAAGACTGTTTTCTATACTCTTAGGAAAAAAACCAGTTGCATCAGTTTTTTATAAGTAGGTCAGTAACAATTCCTTATGTATTTCTCAAATTCAGATGGACTGTCCAGGTTCTAGCATAGGAATACATGGGTAAAACTACTGTGAATAAAATATTCATGTTTTTCTTTAAAAATAAATAGACCCACATAAGCTTCAGTAAGAGAGGTAATGCTTTCCCAGTGCAGGATTGTCATCTTCATGCTTTAAGAGCTTTACTTGGTTCAGTTCATTAGCATGTAATTAATATGAGTGTAATTAATACGAGATTCCCTTTGCAATGAAATCATTCATGAATTTGGGGCTTGTAACACATCCCTTAACTCTTCATTTGGCGTGAAAATTGCTGTATTAGTCATTATTCAGACCTACTTATTTTTTAGGATCTAGAAGGGGTTTTGGTGAGAGGGGGATGTCAATATCATGGTGCATATTTAATCCAAAAATCTCATTGAAATTGAAAAATTTACAGCCAGAAGACTGTAACTCAATTATATTACAGAGCATCAAATCTGTGTCACACAGTGCACTCTTGCAGTGTGACTAAAGCACGGCAGGCTCACCTGCCTGACAGGCAGGGACATCACTGCTGGGGACATTTCCCCCTTCCAGGAGATCTGGTGGCTGAGTCAGCTCCTCAGAAAGGCTTTTCACTTGGACAAGCTGTATGTGTGGTACTGTTAACCTGTCCGTTGCTGTGGAATTACAGGGTGTCATTTCATCCTAGAGGCTTTGTACACAGAAGGTTGTTTTACTGTAGATGTAGTAATACCTATGGCCAGGTGGTATTCTAAAGAAAGTCACAGAAGTCCCATGGCCAGTGCAAAAGAATAGCCTTGTCTTCCACAGATGTTTCCTTCAGTAATTCCACCTCTAGTGTTTGTAGGAATCACAACTATTTTATCTCATAAAAAACCCAACCAACCAACCAACCAAACAAACAAAAAAATCAAACCTCTGAGACATCTAGAGTCTGGAGAGCCTTGAAAAATGATGAGAAATGTAAAGGATAAAGGTTAATATCTGAAATGGGCTTCTTTAGACAGAGACCTCTCTTAATATAGAAAGCACTGGAATATTGTGCTTTCATCAATGCACGGTTATTACAAATATGTATACATTGTACAATTTTTTTAGGTTTGTCACCCTTTGCCATGTCTGGAGTAGATTATAATGAGCCTCAATATGAAGTTGCATGTAGATGTCTTGGCTAAAAGACATAGTTTCCATGAAGAGCATTCAAGCCAGCTGAAGGGGTGGAACAGATTTTCTCTTGGGTATTTCCATAATATTCGGATTTAAGAAGGGTACGCCCAGAAAGACTACAAAACTACACATTTTGAAAGTGATTCCATGGGTAGAAATATGTATTAGGTTTAGCCAACTCTTTAAAAGATCTAATCAATATTATATTCCTTGTATTGGTAGAATTCTCGTTTTGCTGTTCACTTCTCAGACAGCTGAATTATGTCACTATTGACATCTCACATAGCAGAAACGCAGCTCTGTGTAATGTGTATAATGTCCGCCCTAGGCTCCACATAGATAAGAGGGAATAGATAAGGCAGGTTGGATGGTGTTTTGAGTGATTTTTCATGTATGTGACATGAAGATGAGTGGCCACTCCCTGGAGATCTATTGAGAGAGAAATGGATCATCAAAGGGGTGGACACCACCTAATTTACATGCTTGCTCCACTCTGGCAGCCCCAGCTAATGGAAAATGTCAGTGGCTGCTGCCAGATGCAAAGAATTCAAGGCAGATGTTTGCCTCTTCTGGTTTGTTCACTTGCATGCCTGATTCAACTGGCAGTGAGGCTCATTATGCACCATTATTGCTCTAGATTTTGAACCTATTTCTTCTCAAATTAATTGCTTCTGGTTCAGTTATCTGTAACCAATGTGACTGAAAGAGCATGAAAACAATCACCGACGTGTGGCTGCTGTCCATTAAGTCCCCCAAGGAAACGCATCATTTGTTAGACTGCTCTGGCAGCCAGTGGATTTCATGAATTCAGAAGCACAGTTCCACTTCACCAACAGGCTGGAGACAAAGCTGTGGTACAGAAGAGGTGCCAGGTTGTTTAGGATTGGGGTGGGATGTCACTATCTCCTCTGCTTATGCAAGACAAAACATCAGGGACACAGCATGACCAATTACACGGCTGGTACCAGCAGCAGGATTCCTTTTTTTGGTTTTCAGACCTGTTGCAATGGAAAGTGATTGTAGAAGCATCTCTCACAGGGCTTTACTGACACCACCAGCTGGAGAAGAAGCCTGTAGCTCTTCCAAGGGTGACATGGGTGGTGGGGCACACTGGAACAGTGTTTTGATGCCTGCACTGTGGATTTGGGTTGAAGGATAGATTGCATTTTCCCATGTTCATCTTTAGACACTCCTCTCATCTTTTTTTTCTTACAGGAAAGAAAGTGTTTGCTTTGTATGTTGCTTAGTATCTCAGTTGGTTAGTCTGTGCTGGAAAGGAGATTTACCATCTACTCCTATGGTTGGCTTTGAAAAAAACAAGACAAAACCAAACACTTTTCCTTTTAACCTTTGGAATTATTATTGGGAAAGATTTGTAAAGGTTACTTGTAAAGATCTGATTATTGGTAAATATTATAGAGGAGATGAATATGGGGAAGGTCAATAAACAATGCTGGAATCACCAGCTGACATCAGGGTCTTACTGACATGCATGTGAAAGAAAAAAAAATAAAATTAAAACCCAATCCTTTATTCCATAGACTTTGACAAACTGGCAACAAGATATTTCTGCCTTGCACTTTGGGAGTCTAAGAAAGGGAAGAATAAGGCTATTCTTAGCCCCCTTTAAAAGGCACACAAAGTAAAGGCACGGAAATGTCATTTGCTAGGGGGGAGGGGGTTTGTTAAGGAACCGAGGACAGGACCGCTGTGTAAAACTGTCCTTTGCGACAGGGCAAACGGGAGCCTGCGGCGGGCAGCCCTGGGCTGGCTCTGCACACTCCCATCTAAGTCAACTACTGCAAAAGTCTTGGTTTCTTTTTATCCCCGAATTATTTTCATTCGTGCTCAAAGATGAGGTTGAGGTTTCAGGTTTCACTGCAGCGTGGACGTCCCGTCCCATTACCTCAGGACGGGAATTGAAGCAGTGCCTTCAACCCGGGCGGACGACCACAAAGCGCAGAAGACGTACGGACGGCAGGCAGGGGAGCGCCCCGAGGGCTCACTGCAAGAGCCGCCCGGCCACTGCCTCGCGTGGGGCAGCCCGGCCCTTCCCGCCGCCCCCGGCTCTCGCCCCCGGCCCCGGCGACGCTCCCCTCAAACTTCCCGGAGGCGCCCCCGGCTGTGTGGGACGGGCTGCCCCAGGGCACCCCGACAGCGGCGCCCTGTCCTCTCCGCCCCCGGCGAACAGGGCGGCGGGGCGGTGCCTCCCCCCAGCCCGGCCCTGCCCGGTCCGGCGGAGGCGGTGGGCGGCTCCTGCGGCCGCAGCATAAACCGTCGGCCCCTCCCGCTGGTCCCGCTGGACGGCGGGGTGGAGACCGGTGGTCCCGTGGGAGCCGGGCTGCGGCGGCGGCGGCTGCTGCGGTTCT
>WTSP01025265.1:0-58783 GCA_025331215.1 Actenoides lindsayi | reverse complement strand
AAGGAAAGGAAAGGAAAGGAAAGGAAAGGAAAGGAAAGGAAAGGAAAGGAAAGGAAAGGAAAGGAAAGGAAAGAAGGCACACACAAATGCATGCAGACACACAGGAGGCGAAACTTCAATTATCACAGCCTACAGTGGGCTGCTTTTAAAGTGAACAGAAGGAAAAGCTTTTTAACACCTCCTGTAATCAAACCACGCTACTCACCATCACAGGATGTTGTGGAAGCCAAAAAAGCACCTGCATTCCTGAAGGGGCAGGAACTCTTCCTGAAGGGTAGGTCTAGTAGGAGCAACTAAACTGCTGATGTCAAGAAATCTCTAAATTCCTGGCTGCCAAAGGTTGGCAGGGTATGGCTGTCCTTAATCTGTGTGGTGTGGAAGAGCTAGTTTTTCTACCATTTTGCTACCAGTTGCTGTCTGACACGGGTCGCTGGGCTGAGTGGGCTCCTGGTCCTCCCCAGTCTGGTTGCTCAGAATCTGCAATGCATTATAAGGGGAAGTACAGGTAGTGCAAGGAAAATAATTGAGTTTGAGTCTTTCCCTTTGGAAGACCAGTGAAGTGAATGAGTGCAGGGAAACCAGTTAAATGAGAAGTTGCTCATTTCATTACATATTCTATTTTATTTAATTAATATTAAAACATTCCATAGTATCGCCAGGACATCCCCAGTATTTTTTAGTGTATTTTCTACAGATTTATGTAAAGAGTGTAAGTGGGATAGGAGTAGGTGTGCCACAGGGAAGGGGGGTGAAAGCTTATTTCATGTGCTGTCACAGGCTCTCTGTCTGGGCTTAACTTCAACAAGCAGCCCCTGGTGCTGCCCCAAGATCTGTCTGAGCGTCTGCTTGTCTCCTTCCAGCACTGGCAGCTGGAGGACTGCAAAGCATGTCACAGCTAAGCAAACAAGCCCTGGTGGGCAACAAGCTTGTGGCTGCTTTGGGCACTTCAGCTGAATCCGAATGTCACAGCATCCCAGTCACTGAGCGCTGCGCTCTGAGCCTGTGTACGGCACGGCTGCAGTTGGGCATTGGCCGTGGCAATAGTGTGTGAACCAGCATCAGCTGGACTTTGCTGGGGGTGGGCAGCAGGCCTTAGGCTCAGCTTTGTCAAGCATTCAGTTCACGTTTCAGGCAGGGGCTTTGCACGTGGGGTGTCACCTCAACCAATGGGTAATGCTTCTCTCGCCTCATCAGTGACACACCGCCTGGCCAGGACTTTCCTGCTTGCTCTCTCAGACATGTTTACTGAGATCTGTTCTGCAGGGAAGGAAGAAGGAATTGGAATCTTCTCTGTCCTGAGGCCAACTATTTCCCTGTTTTTCTGCTCCCAGTCAGTGGAGCGCTACAGATTGGTATCTCCCTTCTGTTACTGGAGAAGGGTGCTAAGGCTGAGGCAAGCAGGACAAACATAAAGCAACCTGACCTTCCGGACTAACAAAGCAGGGTGTACAGGGATAAGCATCATCCTGAATGCTTCACAACCCCAGAAAAAAGCTCAGCCATCTGTCCTGGCCTTGGTGCAGCCCAGGACTGCGTGCTCAGTACTGGATCACTCTTCCAACAATGGCAGGAACAACTTGCTGGGCTGCTCCCTCACATGTCAGGTCCTGGCTCCCACAAGCACCTACCCACTGGAAAGAGGAAGGTGAGTGGGAGAGTCTGACCACAGGAGTGGAGTGCATGAAAGTTGTAGTGAGAGCCAGGGGGATTATTGCTAACCTGGTCAAAGTTGTACCTCATTTCCCCCTGCGAGGGTCTCAGTTTGTAGTTGTAGGCACACGCTGGTACGCTAGCTATGGCACTGACACAGGAATTGGGGGATGCCTGTGATGGTTTGCAAGTAATCCCAAGAGAGTCCCATGTGTCTTTGTAAATACAAATTTCTTTTAGCTAGACTAGGGAAAATTGTTCATTTGCTAATACTAGGAGGCTGATGAAACTGTGGCTGTAAGCTTTGTTTATCACTGTAGGTCTGCTTCTAGCTTCTGGGATCTTACAGAATCATAGAAGCACTTAGATTGGAAAGAACCTTTAAGATTGTCAAGTCCAACCATTAATCCAGCACTGCCGAGCCCACATTGTGAAAGGTTTGGGGTTTATTTTTTCCTTATTGAAAAAAAAAAAAAATCTTAAAAAAAAAGCCAACAACCCAAACCCCTAAAACTTAACAGTCCACTGTGGCCCTGTTTGGCAGGCAGGGAACCTGCCAGAGGGTGACACAGGCTTCCCAGACAGTGACCTCAGAAAAGGGAGAGCAGAGGAGATAGCAGTTTGGGCATATATGTTTTCCTCCCTTTACATGAATAATGGCAATTCTTTACTCTGAGGCATGTTTTTTTTAAGAAGACAGAAAAATTTCTGTCCAGGCAAGTAATGTTCCTGCCTTTGCCTTCAGTAATCTGTGCACATAGAGTTGTGTGCCCACTAGCTTGGGATCCCAGGCAGGACTGGAGCATCACATAAAAAAAAGGCAATGCCCAGGGAGGCCTCTCCCCCGTGCAGACCTGAAGTCATGAACAGCTCGGTGGGTGATGAGGTACAGTACAGGGTGCAGACAGATCTGGAAGAGGTGAGCTCTATGAAGCAGGTCCTGGCACAAGGCTATACCAGTCTCTCACTGACTTTTGTTTGCCCCCCACCTACAGACTATGCACTGGAGATGAAAGTAGTCAAAACCAAAATGGGGGAAAAAGTTGGCCTGCCTTGTTGTCGTGAAATTCCCAACTCAGAAAGCTTCCATGATTACCGGGTCTACTGGCAGAAAAACACTACGGAGGTAGTGCTCGCCTACTCAGACGGGAATAAGATCGACGTGGATGAGCGGTACGACAACCGGACAGAGCTGGACACCAGGCACCTCACTCTGTGGATCTCCCCTGTGGAACTCCTAGACAATGGCTCTTACCTGTGTGTAGTTCAGCACAAGATTTTGCAGAACTCGGTTGTTGCGTGTGAGAACTCTGTCGACCTCTTTGTTACAGGTAAGTGGATTGCCTCCTGAAACCTGAGGCTTTCTGGTGCCAACCTTTGGGGGTAGAGGACTCGCCTCCAAGCTTTAGTCATAGTGTAGCAGATTACTAGCTTCCTGACTTTCATCAGGAAGTCTAAAAGAGTGCCAGAAGGTCTATTAACTATTATCATTCTAGCAGTCTCCCTCCTTACCTTTCCAAAGCTATTTGCCTTTCCCACCGCCAGCCCGACATCCTCCCCTCGACACGTCCCTCTTGGAAAAGGACACCTCTCAGGACCCCTCCCCAGGTGCCACTGCTGGTGGCTACTTTAGGCCACCTCTGCCCCCAGCTGTCTTGGGCAAAGCAGAGACTGAGCCTTTGGTGCAAAGGAAGCATCCGAGCCAAAAGAGGAATGGGGTGGTATTGCTTCTCTGTGGCCACAGCAGCATTCCGGCCCTGCATCCAGCCCCCAGGGGAGCCCAGACTCTCCGGTGGCCTGGCCAGCCCCCTGCCTGCACTGCAGCTCCACAGCCAACAGCTGAACTCAGATTTGAGACTTCTGACCTTAAAGAAACAACCCAAGTTCCTTTGCTCAAAATGAATCTGAATCTTTTCTTGGAGGCTACAAAAAGTTCCGTTGACATTATTTTCCATTTCCATCTCTGTTTTTGTGGTGTTTGGTTTCAACCAAAGGCACAGATACTGGTAACATATATAAATACATACATACATTTGAATACATTTAGTAGCAGAGAGTTCCAAGAATCTTCCAGACAAGTCAGTGAACGAGCATTCCCCATCTGGAATGAGATTCATCAGCAAAAACAAACAAGCTCCTGAAATTTGGCAGTTGCCTGCTTGTCTGAGGGCATGGTGGGCATATGTGCAAGGAGACAAATTTAGTGCTCTTTCTGGGAACTGGTATGAAAAAAGGGAAGTGCACTGCCAGCACCTTCTATAGCTGTGAGGGCCGAGGAGTTAACCACGTGAAAAAAACGTGAAAGCTCCCCTCACCTCTGCTGGAATCAGGCTAGCCTGAGAGAGGTGGAAAGGTGTCACTCCCTGGTGAATGATCAGGCAGGCTGAGTGGAGCTGGCTGCCACGTTTGAAAGGACTTTCCAGACTGGCTGTCGAAGTCATGTTGTTCGACAGACAGCAGACCTGGGAGGAAATCCAGGTGTCTCCTTTTCTGCTGCTGGTCGGATGGGTAATGTTGAGCAAGTTTCTCTCACTAGTTACTAGTTCCTCGGTAGCTTGGACCATGGGTTCATGGTCAGCAGAAGCCATGGAAGAGGCACTGTGACCGCAAGGCTGTCTGCCTTGTGCAGATCCCAGCAGTCATGTGGTCAAATGGTGAGTCAGGCAGGGAGCGATCGCAGGCTAAACCTTAGTTTCTCCAAAAAGGGGTAGTTTTGCAGGAGTTGAGCAACCTGCTGCAGCTCTCTGTCTGGCCTTGCCATGGCTGGGGTTAGTGCCTGTGGGTGTGTGCAGGCTATGGATCTACAGCTGGCAGAGGTGGGAGGGAGAATTTGGTCCCTTTGGCAGCAGTTGGTGCTGGTGTGACCTTGGTCCAACAGGAAGCCACACACTGAGCTCTTTTTCTGACTGGTGCCTCTCTTGCTAAAGATGTGGTCCCGCAGAGATTTTTCCAGGGAGAGAGTTGCCTTAAATAGTTCCTTTGCCACCCCTTGCCTCCTCGTCCTCACCCTGAGCTGTTCATTGCAACCTGTTGGCATCCTCAGTTGTACCATTGCAACTGTTTACAGAAACATGGTGAAGCAGATTGGCAAAGGGAAACAGGCTGAAAAGGACACCACCTTTCTTCTCCTCCTTCTTCACTAACATTAGTCCTCTCATCCATTTCACCATGCAGCCTCACAAACACTTACAGCAATGCATCTGACCAGGTGGGAAGGCATGGAACAAGCTGTGTGGGTGGGAAACTTCTGAAAATAGTATTTGACAATTTAAAAAAAAAAGTCCAAAGAGAACATGGTCTGAGAGGACCTGTGTAGTGCTAAGCATTTTTGCAATGACGAGTATGACTTGGTCTTGCTCTCTGCTGGGCCTTCTGGAGGGACTCTCATGCAGAATATGTAATTCAGTCACTTGGTGGACATCCTTGCTGAGAGACCAACATGTGACGCGTCTCCCAGCAGAGACAGACCCTCTGTGAGCTTCCTGCTGGGAAGGGACAAATGAGTGAGGGGAAAGGAAATTGTCTACCATTGCCTGTAATACAGATTTTTATTCAGTTTCATATTTTTCCTACCTGTTTTATGATTCCTTCTGTTGTTCCATGAGAGAAACGGCAGCATTGGAGAGGTGGGATCATGAAGTCTGTGTACTGTCCAGGGAGGAGAAGCAGCAAAGGCCTAGGCCACATCCAGTCAAGGCTGTGGGGAGAATGCTAAGGCAGAAGAAAGGCCAAACAGATTACGATAGAGAAAGCCCTGGGGTTGGGAATCTTTGTTTTGATCGTGGGTGACCAGCCCGCGCTATAATCTGACAGAACAGTAACTAAATCTTTCTCGCTTCAGCTGACTTCAGTAAGCCGAATGTGACAGCAACAGAAGTACCTGGTAGTTCTTGTGAATCAACTGAGATGGTGGTAAGGTGTTCTTCTCATGGAGGTGTCCCCAAACCCAAAATCTCTGGAGTCATCAACAACAAGACCGTGACGTGGAATGACAGCTCGGTGTCCCGGTACAGCCTCAACCTGTACAATGTCACTGCCTTACTGCGGCACAGCGTGACCAAAGACGTCAACTTCACTTGCTCTGTTGAATATAATGGCTTTGTAAAGTCCACCAGTTTGCTTCTGAGTAGGTTTTATTAATGGTTTGTGTTACGAAACCATTTTGTTGAATCTGCTGAGCTGCCTCTCTGAGAAAGCAGTAGATTTTGTGCAGCCGGTCAAGCAAGGGTGACCCAATAATCCCACCTGTCAGCTGCACACCAAAATATTTCAAAGGCTGTGAGACAGCAGGTTTGGGAGAGGAGAGTTATGACAGTGACTGACAAGCAGAGATAGCTCTATCTTCCTGCTGCTCTACCCTGAGTCACAGCTGGGCTGAGAGTGCAACTGGATTCCATTGTGATCTGATGATGTCAGCCTTGGTGGCTGCCACAGGTCAGGGCTACCACCATTCAGTGTCCCTCAATACCAGCGTGGTCGTGCTGCCAGTTGCATGACACAGTCTTGGTATTCGAATGGAGGGACTTGAGAAATGTGTGTGCCTTAAAAGCCACAGGTTGCACTTAAAAAGAATTTCCTCTTTTAACAAGCATGTTTGTTCCTGCTCCAGCGACAGAAACTGTCAGCTGAGGTCTAGACAAAATTCTGCTTTCATGCACGTATCTAATATAGGATTAACTCGTACAGGAAAAATCCCATCACTGTGTTTGGCTTAAAAGTGATAATGTACTAGATAAGTCTGTGCTTTGAAAAGCTCGAGGCACGAGTGGAAGCAGCATGAGGGAAGGCAGCACACTACAGTCCAGATGTTTTGCGGTGGAAAGGGATTTGGAAGAAAATTCTTAAAGCCAAAAGGATATATATATTTTTTTATGTCGTTACCAAAAAAGTATTCTGAAATGTCTCTAGGTCTGATGTTTTCACTATTGAGATAAGGGCACCTTCAAGGGAAGCTAGAGAAGTGCTATTTTTCCTAGGGATTGTACCTTATTCATCAGGGTACCTTATTCATACATCTTATTACAGCAAAGGGGCTCGTGAGGAGAGGTGCCATTCAGCTTCAGGATGAGTGCCAGAGCCTAGTGCTCTGTGAATATTTGTAATTGCTGAATGTAGTGCATAATGTCCCTAGAGAAGGTAATGGTAGAAGTTATGAGTATCATACTACATAGAAAAGGAGAGCAACAACAATAACAAAAAAAAGTAGTCATGGTAAATACACTGTTGTCACACAGATTCTCAGAGGAAGGTGCAATCAACAGGGACAAAAACAGTGCCAAAACCCCCACTTTTTGATTTCTAAGATGTGGAACCACTTCCATTTCAGTATGATGGAAATGGTCCTCCGAACAGATCTTTCATGAACACAGAGTTCCAGATCGAATATAGCCTCTGGTAAACATAAGAGACAAACCCTGCAGTGGAGGGGAGTATTATACAGTGGATCAGGCTAATGTCTTAGAAGTTGAATGATGCTTATTTGTGCCAGATGCAGATGATAAAAATCTGAAGACTTATGAACATGCACCGGGTCTGTCCCTCCTATTCAATTAGGGTTGTCCTGTATTGTACAAGAATGACCTGTTATCTACTCTAATGTGCAAGCAGCAGAGTGGTCATCTACAAAAGCCAAAGGCTCCAGATCCACTGAAACTGAACTTTGCCTCAACACTCTTTTCCTGCCATGCAGAAGAAAGTCTGTTCTAGTCTAATGCATCATTCTCCATCAGTTGTGAATTGAGGGGGGGGGAGGAAATGAGGCATAAATCTGGTGAAGACAGTTAAAAAAAAACTTGCAGAGTATCTTGAAAATGAAAGTTTTCTAGACATGGACTCGGTCTTTTCTATCAAGCTTAACCAGTTTCTTTAAAAACAGCTTATGTGTTTTTAAATATTGCCTGTCCCAGTCCCATTCTGGACAAAGACCCAGCATTTCACATGCTATTGAAGGTGTTAAGAATTTCAGCACATAGCAAATGTGAGGGACTGGAAGAAATATAGGTGCCAGCTTTGCCTGCTTTATTAAATAGGTAATTTTTCAGGATGAATATCTCAGTTAGAATTTAGCCCGAACCATGAAAATTCACATACTTGCTCTTACACGAGAATGCCAATATGTTGTTGGACCCTTTATTTATGTCTTGTTTCTTCTGTCTCAGAAAAAACAAATTACTGTGCTGTCCCTACTGTGCCTCCACCATATAATGTCATTACTGCTTCAAGTATCATCATTATCATCTTCATTTTGGCTGTCACCCTAGCAGCAAGATACCTCTCAAGGCATGGTAAGTGTAGCTCCTTTTTCAACAAACAGTCTCCTACTGGCTATGGAATTTCTATGTAAAATGCACATTTATAGAAACTATACTGACATACTAAGTTACTAAGTATTTTTGTACCTTCTTTTCATTTCCTTTTTTTTTTTTTTTTTTTTTTTTTTTTTTTTTTTTTTTAAATGCAGCAAAGTCTAAGTCCAGCTCAGGACTTTCCTACATCTTGTGTGCAAGGCACACTGGGGTTCAGGTTTGAGAGTGAAGGGGTGATGGAGAATTTTGATAGCAGATCAGAATATTTCCAAAGTCAGGGGTATACAGAATTGAAGAGATTCACAAAGGTCCATTCTTATGTATTAAGATGCTTGAAGATGCCAAGAACCTTGGTGACAATGATAGATAGAGCTGAACACCAGCAGTTTCAGAATGGAATCTCTCTATACACCCTCTATACTTGGACAATCCCTTAGAAAAGTCACAGGGCGAAAGTTACAAAAATAGGTAGCGCTAGGGTCACAGAAAGGACTTAAGCATAGCAATGTCCCACTTTTAGAATCACCCAAATCAGGAGAGATGGATTTGTCTTCTTTTTGTGGCCAAAACATCAGAGGTGGGGTGCCCTGTTCCACTCTATAAAGTCCTCAGTAAATCTGGACACATCTCCAGGAGTTTTTTCAATGGCAAAGGGGACCTCAAGCATCTCATGGTTATCTGGCAGCTGAGTAGATTCTTTAAATTTTTTTTGTGGCTCAAAACAGTCTCATCTGTTAGCTGTTGCTCCTAATCATGTCTAAGCTGACCTGGACGGGACTTCATGAAGATGTGAGTAGACATCTAATGGATTTATGAATGCAGCTAGGCATCCAGCCAGTACTGAAAGTCAACAGCAGAAGATGTCCTATCCACACCCTATTAGCAGCTTCAAAAAGCAGTCCTGGAGAAAGACAGAAGGCCTGCAACATGTTATAAATATCACCCAATCAAGTTCTGTCAGGTCACTGGGGAAGTCAAGTCTAGAAACAAGAATCCCACAGTGAGAGCACTCTACGTTCAGCCCACTTAACCCAGAAGCCACCAGTCTGAGCATCACAGCTCATCACAGTCACAGTGGTATCCCCCGTTGGAAAGAGGTTATTCACTAGGCAGCAGGGACTTAGTTCACTTATGGACACTTGTAAATTTGTCATGCTTGTTTCTACTGCTACCTCTGTTTCCACTTCACTCCCAAGTCAGAGGTGTGGAGGTTGCATTACTGTTTTTCTTTTCCCCTCCTCACCAACCACATCCCTTCAAAATCCAGTGTGGCCACTGAGTCAACATGGGCTAATTTTCTATTTGGTGTTTTACCCCAAAGAAAGTAAGCTTCTGGAAGGCAGTGACTCTTGACTACACCTGTGCACCTCCTTATTTTCCACTCATGTGCTCCTACGACACCAGTGCTGGTTCTCCCCTGCTGTTTCCTGGAGCTGTGTCAATGGGAAAGCAGTGAGCAGGTTGGAAGCAAGAAAATCACAGCTGATTGCAGCCTGTGCTCTTAGATGTGTGGATAATGAACTTCTAATTATAGGAGAAAATGAAACTGGAATTGGAAGATTTGTCTCTAAACAAATATAGGCTGGAAATTAAAAGGTTCCTTAACATTAAATTAGATTCTGAGATAGCCTTTTATACAGAAACCGAATTGTTTCTGAAGGAAATGTAGATGTAAAAAGCATATCAATGTGGTAGAATGTGATTGATCACCTGCGACAGCATAGGACATGGCTGCATAAATTGGAATTTCCTTTTCAGTCCCATTTTCCCAATGTGCTCAGGGAGCAGATTTGCCAAGTCAGGTGGTGCAATTTTGTACATCCACCTTCCAGACCAGGCATATACTGTAAGAAACTGAAGCTAGAGTTTCACTCCGACTTTCCAGTTTGTACAGTTGTCACATTTCAGTGCTGCTGTGCATGGCCACCTGTCTGGGAAGGGAAATATCTAATCTAAGAGTGCTTCCTGCTGGTGTTACTACAGGTCAACTTTCAAGAGCTATTGTGGGACCTTAGAATAGGTCTGAGAATACCTCTGTTGTTCTGGCACATGGAAAACTGAGTCAGAAGCTGCCTTGATGCTAAGAGTGGTTTCTGTGCTCAAAAAGCCATGCTTCAAAGAGCTGAAGTGTGGGAGTGAAGAATAGAAAGATAGAACAGAAAAAAAGAGTTCTCAAGTGCATGATTGTGGTGGAGACCAAAACATGTAGATGCTTTGTTGAGGTTCACAATGCACTACTTTGAGGATCTCATGGCCTATCTTTGCAGTAATTTAAGAATGGAAACTCCAGATTTTTTTTTTCCTCTTTCTTCAATTAATTTATCACAAAGCACCAAGATTAGATGAAGATTAGCAGTCACTTAAAGAACAGTTTAGGATCCATGCTGTAAAATCAGTGCAAGTACAGTTTGCTGTAATAATACAGAGAGTCAACCTGAATTATTAAAACAAAAGTCATTCATAGGTACTGAGATACTAGGGGACCTGTTTAATCTGAACTCCTTTTAAAGCACTAGAAGAGTTGGTTGGCTGGTTCTAACACTGTCATTCTTTCACATGCTTAGAAAACTGCGTTTGGTGACGTGTAACTTTTACCAGTATTTCCCTTCTGACCTTATCTGAGCAGGCAGCAACCTGTCTTTGTGCCAGACTGAGGGCCTAGCCCTGTGCTAATGAGAACTGTTTGATCCCTATGACACTATATAGATGCCAATTATATAGGAGAGCTTTCTATCAAATCAGACTATGGCTATCAGCCAGCCATATGCAGATGTACTGCAAGCATAAAAGTCGTGCCAAGAAAAAACAGAAGTAACTAGACCTATTTTTCTTTAAATTCTTCTCTCCTTTCTTCCTACTCCCAGTTATATTTTACTTCATTGAAGAAGACATTTGGATTCAGCATGTTTATGTCTTCTGGAATTCCAAATACTAATGAGGGATCTTCTTTTTCAGTCTGTTCTCACTGTTGTAAGCCTCAGGATTCAGTGGAAAAGGGTGTGAAAGAATGTACAAAGTCACCTGTGAGCTCTAAAATGACATCTGAAACATCATCTGTATGACCAGATCACATTTTCAGGTAGTTTTCTTCACCATTCTTCCCTTGGCAAAATACCTTCTCAAATACTATTAGAGTCTCATGCAATCTTAGTTCATAAAATCATGTATGGCTTCTAGTATGAGTGTGTGCTGTCCTAAAGAAATGAAAGGGTAAATAACAGCGGTAGGGGCCTATTGCCAACTCAGACACATGGTGTTTCCTACTTAGGTAAGTAAAGGACTGCTGCTGATGTGGCTTGTGGGGCATTGCTTTGTTTGGGTCATTTCAAATTTCTTGAAGTGAATCTAGTGAAAAATGTTAGAGGAACAAACTTCCTGGACTGCTAAACTGCTTTCTGCACAGAATGGGCCTTGCAGGTTCTTGTGGCATTCATTTCCATAATTAACATAAAATTTTAGAGACTAAATGGGGATGAAATGAGAGAAAGATGAAAGAAAATAAATATTTGACAGCTTTGTCTGTCAGTGTCTCCTCTGAACCTGTGTAAGGAAGCTAATTAATACCTGGGAGGTGGGTTTGTAGCATGGTCATCCATCTAACAGGAGCTACAGTGACATCCCCTGCAACTGCCCTTGTGCTCATTTTATGGGCCTCCCAACTAAGAACTGGGCAGTCTTGTGCTTCCTGTCCTGTTGGGACTCATTTGCAAGTAGCTCATTGGTACTACAGGTCCCACATGTGGCTTCATCCCCTAGAGGTTATTTCTGGCTGATGACCCATGAGCCATGTACCTGATTTGATGCATCAAGATGGGAACATCACTGATGCCAGAACCGAAGGATTGAGCAAATGGTGGTCAGGGTGAGGTGAACAAGAGAACAACTCCAGCTTTCCCAGTAACACTAGCAATGCCAGTCCGCTTCTGAGATCATCTCTGTTTGCTTTATCAGCTGGACAAATGGAGAAGGAAAAGCTTCCCCTCTACAACTTGCCCAGGAAACTCTTGTATTTTAACAGCAGTCGCTTTCAGTAACGAGGTGCTGTGAAGGATGGGCTGGGGAAAAGTCTGGCTTACCAAGGCTTTATGACTACAAAGCATTATATTCATTTTCACTTGAAAGCTCAGCTGTGTTCAGGGCTGTGTCCTCCAAAAAGACACTTTTCAAGTCAAGAGATCGAAGGGAAAGATTAGCAGCTGACTGTCCTTATTCATATCATTAGCCAGGTGACTGCATTTCTGACTCTCACCACAGCATGCTGATTGCCGGGGTAATGCCGTAGAGTAACAGCTGTGGAGTCCTAGAAGTCATGCTGTGTGCTGCAGTAATCTTAAAAGCTTAACATTTTTGAGATGGAAAGTGGGGGAAACTGTCATTCAGGCCACTTGTCTCATCTCCAAAACCTGACCACCCACTCGTGTTTTCTCTGGGGAAGGCCCTGTCTGGAACAGATACTAGATCCTTGGTTAGCATGAATTCTGGGGGGTTTTGTGATAGGAGTGCTGGGAGTTCACCTAGCGAATAAAGCCATTCTGCCACATTCCTCTTTTGTTATAAAAGTTTGGCAGGCTTTTTCTGTAAGTGGCTGGCATTTCCCAGCTCCAGTGCCCGGAACAGCTGCTGGCTGTGGCCAGGGGTGGAAGCTGGGCTTCCTTAGGGGCTGACTGTCATCTTGTAACTGTGTGATGCGCTGAGCCACGTCCTGTTGCTGCTTAAATAAGGTAGTGCATTCATTAGTCGTCTTCACTTTGCAGAGGGTTAGCTCCTCTGTACGGGGCCCAAAGGTTTCCACAGCAAGCACTGAGCCAGCGTGTAGCTGACTGTAGTGTCTTGAGCTGTCTGGCTCGGAACTGCTCTCTCTTCACTGCTACACGAGCCCTCTTGTGGAGACCTATGGCAGGTGATCCCCGTTCGTCTCGGCTCTACAACCTTCTGGCTTACATTCGGGATTGGTTAAGAGGAAGCGGGGGAAAAATCAGTAACATCTTTTCTTCGTGTCCCTCAGGTTTCTTCTGCTGTGTATTCCACTCTGCAGCGCCCACTGTTTGTCATTGTACAGCAAAGCTTACTGCGTGGACCCTTTGCATCTCTGAAAAGGGATGACAGCAGTAGAAAACTCTGCTCAAGAAGACTGACAACATAATCTTGTGTGAATGACTGCAAAACCTCACTTACGTCACAGAAGCTGTGGGGTCAGCTCGTTACAACAGGGTTGCTGGAATTCCATCTGGGAAGACCCCCCCACGTTCCTGCAACAGGGCAGAAGGAAAGTGTCGTCAGCGTTGACACACCAGTTCAAGAGTTTGGGATCCTCTGGCTTTGATGTTGCCTCTGTGAAAATCAGGGGGTCTGCAGAGCCCTACCAGGTAGCCCACACCCACCTACCCCTTCAGTAACACACGGCTGGACTTTGGGAGACCCCCAGACCCCAACACACAATCTCAAATCAGGCTGTGACTGGGAGTGCCTAAAACTTCTTCTATATTCAACCTTGTTCAGGTATCTGCCAGTACTGTACTTTGTGCTGGAGGACTTTGGATTAGAACTTGACCATTACAGATGCACGTCATTTGTCCCCTTATAGAGACAATAATGCACACACTTCTCATGAAAAAGAACGCTGAGGTGGGACCATGTGCCTCCTGTTTTATTTTCAGTGCTATGAGACTTACTAGGGAATGATACGTCCTGACGGCGCACCTAGCAGCTAACTAGTATTGCTTACCTACAGCAGTGGCAGAAGTTCTCGTAACCTTTCTCTTCTGAAAGAAGGGCCTTGCCAACCCAGGTACCAAGAAACAGCGCCTCCATTAAATTACTCAAGAGATACAGGAGCACACTCGAGACAGCGCAGCCCGCCGATGGTGGTGGTGGTGGTGCAAGCATGCGCACATGCACACCTTTGCACCTACACGTGCACGAGCTTTTATATGCATTCCCTCCTAGCCACGCTTGTAAAGCCCACTCAGTGGTTCCCTCACATGTACCTACTGTAATGAAATACAACCCAGGGCCTTGCTTCATAAACATAGGTCCGCTTCTGTTTGTACATCTGCCCAGGAATACTTGTCAGGGTATGCTCGCCAGGGTCTTGGCCTCTCTCACAGCGACATCGAGATTTACTTTGCATTGAAGGCTGCTGCTTTCTGCCAGTATTCTCTCTACCCAGACAAGACTTGAAGGAAGTTCCCTACAGGATGCTAACATCGGATAGGACTCACCTGATCTGGGTGATATTCTTGCCTACTGTGTAGGAAACAGTGATTTCTCATTTTGAGGGGAAAAGAGGAAAAAGCCCCAACCCCCCAAAACCTTCCTAAGCAACTCTGTGTATTAACCTAACTCAACCCTGCCCCAAGTTTGACAGGCTTGTTTTTCCCTTATGCTCTGTCCCACTGCAAGCTGTACACATTCCCTTACTGCCCCACTTAGATGTGTATAAGCAGGACAAAGCAAAGCCTGAGAGTAAGTACTCCACCTAGGTGTGTATAAGCAGGACAGAGCAAAGCCCGAGAGTACCGTGCCATGAGCTTTGTGGGATGACTTCTTGCTTGAGCTGTTCATCTTGCTAGGACACAGTAAAGAAGTATTCCATCGATTTCACCTTTTTTCTAGCAGGTACATATTGAGAGAGAAACTGTTAGAGGAAATAAGAAGACTAAAAGTGGTTTGTAGAGGATTGAACTATGAGAGGCTAAGGGATCAAGTCACCAGTAAAAAGTAAGACACCACTCCCTTTCTGCTCCTGCAGAGTCAGGCTGCCCCATCAGCTTTTTTACTGCTCTCTCATTGTATGAAGCGAAATGGGAACTTCAGAACATTCTTGTGGAGGTGTTTTTGACAGATAAAAGGATGTAAGGTGTGTGATAAGGACATGATACTCATTGCGCTTGTGCATTCTGGGTGCAAGCAGAAGATGGGTGACACAAAAAGCGGTGTCTCCAAATGGCAGCCTGACCTGACTGCAGGACGTGCTCTACAGGCAATGGTGTCTCATGCTTTTCAAGATTCCTTTTCTTTCAGTCTGTGCTTCTTTCCAGCACAAACTACTAGTTTCTCACAGGGTGAACACTCTTTTTTTGTATTTACTTTGCTTGTTTTCAACATTGTGCTTCTTTCCCTGCTCTAACCATGATGCATTTCCACCTTACTAACCACACCACAGCTCTGACAGTGGTACCAGCACAGTGTTTTTCCTCCACCTATGCCATGCTCTGCTTCTGCTCCTGACTGATGACCGAACATCCTCCTGGACGAGTTCATCTTTTGCACTGTGCCAAACTTTTCTACGTCTCCACAGACTCCTGTGATACTTTTAAGTTTAAACTCCTTCTTCACTGACAAATATGCCTAGCATCAGTTTGGGTTTATATTCTTGATGGGCAGGTATTTGGTTTTATTTTTTCCTTAAGCAGTTATACTATGAATGGTGTTTTCTATTGCTTTGTGCTGTATTCAGTGAATTGCACACAAATGGTTTCTGTGAGACCTTTCCAGCTTAATATCTGGGTCTTTGTACCAGGTGAGCTGCTCTGTTATCATGGGTATTTTGTATATAACTTTCCTTTTTTCCTGGGGTTCCTCCTTTAATTGTATTAAAAAATAAATGATAAACTCATTTTCTTTCCTCAGTAATAAAAGATGTCTGTTCTATGTGCAGGGAAGTGGTAGAGCCTTTCAATTACTCAAATGAGCCCCAACCACTGTTTTGCAGCTGCTAAAAACATACACCACGTAGCAGCAAGGTAGGTGATGCCAACTGTATTAGGTACAGCTGGCATCAAGACATGGCTCTGTTTGGTGTGCTCAACAGCAGTGGCAAAATAGCACTCGGGTACCCACCTTGTAACTTCCACACATCTCATGTCTGTCAGTTTGTCAGGGATTAACTGAGCAGTGTAGCTATAGTGCTCGACACGCAGTTTGTAGCAGGTCTTCCTTCTCCCTGCCCAGAAGGGAGGTTCTCTGCAAAAGCAAAAGCCAAAGCCAATGGAAGATGTTCTCACTGTATCCACTTGTGTCACCTCCTCTGACAGCGGAGGGCTGATAACTTCAGTGCTCTGCTTTTGCTGGGGTGGGGAGGAGCGGAGGGTATGAAGAATCCCTCACAGCTGTATTTAAGAAACACGCTCTGAGCCAACTCTTCACTCTCTCTTTGGGCGGTGACTTTGAATACAAGAGATGAGGAAGTGCAGGGAACTGAACTAAGTTCAGCAGGAACTGCAGCAAAGAACGGCTGCTAACCTTGAGTGCAGATGGAAGCCTCTGCTTCCCCTTGCTAATCATGTGCAGCGTAAGGACATCTAGCAGCCCTTTCTTCTTCACACAGAGTAAATCCACACAAGACCTTGGCTCTGCCTACCCTCCCATGGAAGAGCATCCCTGCCTCAGTGGTCAGACACAAGAAAATTAGTATTCTCAAGACATCACATCAAATACCTTTGAATAGGAATAGAGAAAGACTTCAGCAATGACACAGCTAAATGTCATCGGAACTGCTGTACAGGTAGGAGTGTGTGATATCGGGTGGGGATGTAACAGAAAATAAAAGAATTAAAAGGAATGATTTACAAATTGCTGTGTAACCACAATGGCAAATATATGACTCAGAAAGGCCTGCCATTTTGCTTTTTGAGGGGGAAGAGGACAATTACACTCCAGAGCTTAAAACAGCATGGGGGAGAGATATATCCACACCTCTGCTTATTCAGATCCTTCACTTAGACATAGCAAAGGAAAATCAAAGCTGGTCGATGCCAACCCTGAAACACATCTATTTCTTCAACGGAAGAATAAACCCACTGAGGTGCTTAAAAAATAAAATGTTCATTTCAGAAGTCAGAAAACACAACACCTTCTTGAAACCAAGCTGTACCAAAAATCTGCTTTGGGTGGGTGAAATATGCTCTGTGGAATTGACTGTTCTTACTCCAATCAACAGCAATCAGCTGTAACAGCACAAAGCATTCAACCAGAATAGACTGACTACTCTTTTCTTACGGGAAGGAGACCTGAACTCTCTACCTGGATGTAATTCCCCTTAATAGGAGAGAAAAAAAAAAAAGCTTAAAGAAAGGGGATGAAAGTTCTGACATTCTGCTTTGAGGGAAATGCCACCTGGCCTTTCTGGGCACAGACCATTATTACATTAACTTCAGACCTACCTGTAGGTAACAGTTGATCTCTGGTACAAAAAACTGAAGAGAGCTGGCACTCTCCCGCCTCTTGTCTTTGTTCCTACCCAGACAGGAATATCAGACACTGACACCAGGCTTTATTGCTTGCTGGTGGGATCTTAGATAAAGCTCTTCTCATAGTATGTCACTCAAGTACATGTTTCTAATGGAAATACTGCACTAACATAAAGAGCTTATGGACAAAATCACCACTGCCAGATGCCTTCATTGAGTGTCTTGAACCACATTTCCATCAAAGATAATTGACTAATTTCCAACCTTCAGATTAAATTAGATGCTTTTTTATTGTTGTTAAAACTGCCCACGGTGCCAATTCTTCCACCATCGCCACCAGAAACAAGCCCACTGTGGCCCACTCAGCCACACTTCCACTGAAGAACCCAAAACATGTCTTTCTCAGGGTATTTCCATATCATTCCCAGCTCCTCCATCCTTCCTCAACATTGACTGCAAAATACCTCAAGCACTGTAGGAACCAAGTGTGGTTTTCCGCCAACGGTCTAAAGAAACCACCATGAGCAAAACAGCATTGGTCCCAGCCAGGCCGAGTCAAGTTGTGGGAAGGAGATGGCAAGAGGAGGAGAACTGCTCTCTCTGGTACCGCTGGTACTGTGCTTCAACAGCAGCTTCTTCAGGCACTGTCTGAGGAGCAGCTTTTGCCAAAGCATAATTAGCTTTAGGAATCTGGGTACCTTTAGCATCCAAACTATTCAGAGGCTCCTTTACCTTGAATATTTCTACATTGGTGGTCATTTGGACATTTCCAGCAGTGAAATGGTTTCTAGACAAGGCACTGGGGCTGCCCTCACCCCCTGCCAAACCTAGATGACACTTTGTAGTCTGCAGAGTCTGCATTTCCACTTTCTCAGATGGAACCTGTTTGGCTGTTCCAAGCTCTTGTGCAGTGACAGGCACCCATGAACAATGTTTTCAGCAAAACGTTTTTTCTCAAGTGCATAGGATATAATTGCATTCACAGAAGACTTCCATGACCCCTTGACTGAGGACTTTTATAGCTGCTTACAACAGAGATCTCAGTAGCTCCTAGATTCTCTTGCTCTGTCCATCTCTGGTCCTCCTTGGGCATTGTTTTCTGTTTGGCCTAAGACTTCAGTCACACTGAGCCTGGATTGCCTAAGGAGAGAATAAGGAGGGCAAAGTAATTTTATGCCTGTATCCTCCTGACAAAGGCATCATGCAGAATCCTAACTGTTGAAAAATGTTCCTTCTAGAACTGGCACTATTTGTGAGTTTTAGTAAGTCACAGAACCAGCACCACAGCCTTTTTTCCCCAAAGCCTCCAGCTATCCTTCTTCTTTCCTCTCTTTAATAGGGATGGAAAGAAGGCAGCAATAAAGGAAAAGCCAGAGTTTTGACCCCTCTCAATTTTGGTAAAGAAATAATCAATATGCATGTCCTGCTTGTCTTCTTGGCCACTGCAAATATGAAAACCCGATGCTGTTACTGGACTGGGGCAAGGCATGAATTTTGAACAAATTACCTTGTTACAAAATCTGCAGCAACATCTATGGCTGCAAAAACTAAATCAAGGGTTCTGAGACTGCTATGTGAAACACACCAAAAACCAAGAGCAGAAGAATCAAGGTTTAGAAAACCTATTGTGTCATAGTTTAAGTATTTGAACCACACAGACCTAGACACATTTCTAGTCAAAGGCTCAAACAGGCAGAGCTGTTCCTTACCACTCTGCTAACTTCTGCTCATACAGCTCCCTGCGCTCACGATTTCTCTTCTCCTGCAAGGTCTCACCAGCAAGCTTCTGCATCACCATTAAGAGGCCCCCTGCAGGGATCCTAGAAGAGGAAGCAGAAAAGTCACGAGTCACCCAGGGGACACACAACAGTACTAACTTACCGGCATCGACAAAAGGAGCATGCGGGGGCCAGCCACCAGCTCGGTGGAGCGTCATGTTCCCCAGTACTCATGTCACTAAGGTACTCCTTTTCCACTGTCAGCCACCAAACACAGCCTGTTGGCTGGGAATTCATCTCTGACTCACTGTAGCCCCTTCGATACCATATTTTGAATTTACTCATTGACAGGCATCCACGGGGTTAAGGGGTGGAAGGCTCTACGGTGCCCAAACAACACCCATAAAACATCTAACCCATAATTTAGGCAGTCACACCCTTGCTTAGCTTTTGTCCAGGTCTGGAGGTACTTGTGTTTTCGTAAGTGAAGCTTCCTAGGCCGCTTCCAGGCATGCCCACAGCTGACACTATCCTGACAGTGCTAAGTACCATATATAATATCCTCTTGCCCAGGCAGGATCCCCAAATCCACTTGTGAGGATATTCACAAGTCAGTACTTTAAGAAGAAATCCCAGTTCTGATTGAAAAGTCAGACTTCCCCTGAGTTAAGAAGTCACTGTCCTGTCAGACAGAGCCCCTGGGTTCCTCCATGCTCCAGGGAGCTTTCGGAGATACGCAATTGCAAAACATACACAAGCAGATGTGCCACCTTACAGCCTTGGCTTGTTCTGCCCATCCACGCAGCTTCTTTCTCAGTGTTTTTCCGTGTCTGCTGCTTCACATTTTGGCTTTGATGGAGCCTATTTTGTAAAAATAAAAATTAATTTTATGGATTCCTAACCTAGGGGCTGGCAGTTCTTCAACAGGTGTCATCATGATATCCAACACTCCTTGTGCACTGCCTGGATTTTGAGCTGCTACAGGAGCAGCTGCTGCTGAAGCTGAGAAGGGAGCCCAGAAGCTGTGTCTAACACTCCTGTCTTTACCCACAGACAGCACATTTCCTTAAAACAGATGTCCAATGGCTCTGCCCACAACCATTGGGCTCATCAGTGACCACGCCAAGGAAAAGGGACAACAGACATCTCTATAACCCTTTCTCATAATTTCCTATTTAACAGTAGTTATCGTCTCCTCTAACAAGCAAATGGTGGCAAGATGCTCCGTTGAGAACACTGAGTTCTTATCTCAGAGGAAGCAGCAAAACACAAATCAAGAAAAAAATAGTTAAAAAAACCCAAAAAAGAAAAGCCATCATCATGACATTCCAAAAATACAGCAAATCCCTCAAGGCAAGAGAGAAAGGGAGGCTTTCATAGTCCTATCTGTGATTCAAGGCTTGGTGTGTGCAGCCACTAGCTAACAAACACTCTAAAAGAATAGCTGTGTTTCCACCACTCAGCAGCAACAGTTACAACTCACCCAAATGCTGTCCCAAACACGAAGCCACCTGCCAGTCCCTGCAGGCCCAAGTGCATCCTGAAAAGGGCTCCTGTGAAGGCTATAAAAAAAACCACAAACCCACTGAAACCACAAAGAGCACCCCACCAGCCATCAGGAGCTGATTTGCTGCATTTCTCCTTTCTGTGAGCTGATATTTACTTTTAACAGAGGGGCGCCATGGCCAGTGGGAGGGACCCTCACCATACACTCACCATGGTCTCTTCACTAAAGCACTGCACCAAGTTCCTTCCGCTTCAGAAAAACTCCCCAAGAAATACTAAGAAGTAAAAGTATCTATGAAAGTAAAATCGATCTCCAGCCTGGAGCACAATCCCTCCCCCCCAACACTTTTTTTTTTCCCTATTCAACAACAGCTAATAATGGTATCTGCCATGTAAGGCAGAAAGGATCAGTAAAACATGTATCCAACTACAAGGGCAGTAAAGCCTGCAAAACTGAACAAGCAGATCCCTTACCCAGAGACTTGTTGCCAAAAAGGGACAGACAAAATTTAGGATTAAAAGGGTTAAAAGACAAAACTTGGGATTAAAAGGTTTATAAACAGCACACTGAACTGTTACAAAGAGCAGAAATGAGAAATGCTTTCCCTGCTCAATATGTGGTTATGAGAACAGGTTATGCATTGAAGTGTTGCCTTTACCCTACACAAGTATTTTTCACTCAAAAAACTCCAGCAAGTATTTTGAAGATGAACTGGTAACACCAAAACTCCCCAGTAGTTTTAGAAGAGCATCGATACCTCTCTGCTACACATAACGGCTCACAGCAGTTAAACAGTGGAGCAGAGGCACACCACCAGTCAGTAGAACAGGAAACAAAACCCAGGAGCACAGAAGATAGAGACCTGCTCATATTCAGGAGATGAAGATTTCTGCTTCTGCTTTTCCACTTACGACCCTTGCTCATAAAGAGAAAAGTACACAAGGTTACAGCAGTCTTACCTCCTGCCGAAGCAAAATTGCTGATGGTGGTTTTGTTGCGGTACGCAGACAGACCAGTGCTCACCACGCTGCAAAGACAAGGCACAGAAGTCACCGGTTGCATTGTGACGGGTAGCAAAACACAGCCTGAAACAAAGCTGGATTTCATTAAGCCGATCCTCAGGCTGCCTCTAACTGCCTTGTTGCCCATCTGTCCAAAGCACACATGTGCCAGTAACAAGTGCCTTGAATTCTGTGATTTTACTGCGGGCAGTTGCACAGCCAGAGGCCGGGGAATACCCAGAGTCCCAGCTTGGATCTAGGACATTCTTCTTTTTTTTTTTAATCAAAGATATTTTTTTCAATTATATATTTGAGGATAAAAGGAATTGAGCAATGAAAAGGTCCTGTCAGTCAGTCAGTCCCAATATAGGACCTTTGCCACCAGAAGTTGAATCTGTGTGTCAGCAAGGTCTTGGCTGACAGACAGTCCCCACCACACTCATGATGTCAGCTGGGTCACCTATTCTTGAGGCATGAGATACTCCACTGCGGTAGGTGTCAGTCTGACTGCAGGGGAGACACCTGGTGGAAAGAGACGAGGTTGCATGTCCAGCCCAGGAAAAGCAAAAGAAACGGGAAGTTGCAGGACAGAAACCAAACAGTACACTAACTAAACCTCAGAACAGATACTAAACCAAAAGGAGTCAGAGAAACCAAGAAAGATTGAGGAAGAAATTTGGAAAGGAACAAAACAAAATTACGGAGACAGAAATATAAACCAAGGCTAGTCAATGCTGCCAGTACCTTAAAAACAAAAGAGGAATTAAACCAAATATACCTGCAGATATAGTTAGTGCAGGCTTAGGACTAAACATACATTTACCATTTTGAAAGTCAGGGAAGGAGAAATTCCTAGACTAAAAGGGCTTTACTCAGAAAAGCGTGCTTAGTTTGATGCTACATTGTCAAAAACGCACTGACATATCTGAGGGAGAAAACCAGGGAAGCGGAACAGTATCTCTGCACGGAACAGCATCTCTGCATCAGTTGTGCGCCTAGGCAAAATCTGAAGGCCTAAAGAGGTACCTACAACTGGTAGGTCTGATGTTCAGTGACTGCTTAATAACAAGATGATCATCTACAAGCATTTGAGGATGAGAACAAAGAGTTGTAAGTAATGCTACTGTATACAAACTAGGAGTAATGACATGTAACAAAAAGGAGAAAAATCAGCACGGGATAGAAAGCTCTCCCAGAAACAGCCAACGCACTGCAACCCCGTCCCAGAGAAAAATGTTAAAACAGAGATGGAGCAAAAGCAGAACGAAGCCATCAAGTACAGGGAAGAACAGTATTCAAGTCAACAACAGCAAGGATCAGATGTAGGGAACAGGACTTTTCCAGTTTTAGATTTTCTGTTAGTTCATAAGAAGATCTGAATTCTGGTATAATTATAAAAATAATAAATTATAAATCCTCTTCATGTTCACGCCTTATCCATCAGACTCACTGTTAACACTTTATGCCCCAATCAACCACCAGCAGCCTCACAAAGAGATGAGATTGCTGCCGGCACAAAGGGCTCCTTGCCACTAGTGCTTCACCAGAAGCCACCTCTTCTCCCACTACCACTGGGAAACACTTACTTGAATATTGTCACAAAGGTGGCTACTCTCCAGCTCCAGCGCCAGCCGTAGCGGATGAAACTTCTGAGACCGGCCCGGTGTGCAGATTGCTGGAGGGAGAGAGGAGACAGGTTACAGATCACAGCCCTGCTGCCACTCACCAGCACCACCAGCCCGCTGTGATATGGGGTACTCGCGATGGGTCGTGGGACCGATGTTACTTGGGAATGTGTCGTGTGAAAGGGTAAAGTAATTTGGCAGAAAATAAACCCCCTTGCATTCCAGCTGGTCCCCAGATATCAGAGGGGCTGGGGGCAGCTGGGCTTAGATACTGAGTGATGTCCAATTTGGCACTATTAGTCTGGTTGCGTTCAGTCTGGCTGAACTACCACGGCTCGGATTCACTAACAGGGCACCGTTAGTTTGGCACTAAGTCCGGTCGCGTTCAGTCCATCTGAACTAACACGGCTCCGGATTCACTACTATCCCCCTGCACTCCCTGCCCAGTCACGCTCCACGGTCTCACGCAGCCAGTAAGGAGCTGACAGCACCCAATGAGAGAACCACCGTGACCGGCTGCATGAAAAGTGCAGTTTGTTGAGAGCGACAGAAACACAAGTTCTTATGGATTGCCGGTGATAAATACGCTGTCTGCAAAGTATCTACATATAGTATATATACTTTGTGCTGGAATACATCTGGAAGGGGACAGTGAGACCTCTCTGAGGACAGTATAGGAGAGTAGTAGAGAAGAAAGTGGGGACAAACTAGAAACTCTCAATTATTACAAGCTTTTAAGTATTAATAATATCCATTAATAAATAATATCCATAATAAGTAAACAATAACAACCTACTTTAAATGTGAAGAGATCATCAAGCTCTGCAGTGTAGCACTGGAGCTTAAAAGTTTGGCAGTAAGTGACTTTTAAAAATGACATGATAAACAGAAGCTTCATAAAATGTAAAAAAACCCCAAGCAATTAATACCATGAAAGAAAATAAATTATCTCTTCCAGTGCCTGTGGTATAAGTGCTTAGCCTGGGTGCAGGTGCACAAGAGAGCCAGCAGCAGGGCTGAGCAAAGCCAGGCACCAATACTCTGCAGGCCACTACATCATGGCCAAATCCAAGCACCAAATGACGTAAAATTAGGCAGATGTTTAAAGCTGAAATTTCCCCCCTCTCCCCCCAATAAACCAGGTAACCAACACTTTAACTGAAGAACAAACTCCCAATAGATCTATAAAAGTTCGTACATGCTCTTCGTTGTGACAAGCTAGAAGAATTTTTTTAAATGGCCTTAAAACAATAGACACGAATAGGAGGATGCCACCTGTGTGACACTATGGGGCGAAGTCTCTTGCCAACATACTTAAATTTACAGCCAAAACACTTTTCAAGAGGTGCTGATTAATTAGCCACGGAACACCCACTCAGAGTTGCATGTCACACATCTCACTAACTAACACAAGGTCATTCGGTCTCAAACGGACGGAGTCTCATGTCCGTGGCCCGCGGCGCCTCTGGGGAGGCTTCCTCTCCCCAGCAGGCCCGGGGACACCTCGGTCCCTGCACGGCGGGCACGCCGGCCGCCCCCTCCGGGTGACACCCCCCTCCACTGCACAGCGGGGTCCCTGGCAGGCCCGGCCCGAGCAGGGCGGCGGGGCTCGTACCACGGCATCGGCGCGGTTCTGGAAAAGCTCCCCGTGGCTCCTCTCGATGAAGGCTTTCCGGGCCTGGCGGAAGGCCGGCAGCCCGCCGTACATCCAGCCGACGAGTGCCCCGGTGAAGGCCGACTTGAAGATGTTCATCGTTTCCTCCGGGTACCGCTGCCGCTCGCTGCAAGGGAAAGGCAAGGCTGCGCTGCGGCCTCCGGACGGGGAGGCACGCGGGCCCTGTGGGCAGCGCCGGGCCCAGCGCCTGCGGACGCCCGCAGCCGCCCGCCCGCCCTCGGCTCCACCCGGCCCGCCCCGGCCCGATCCTCACTCGCGCTGCCAGAGCTCCCTGATCCGCTCCCAGCCCGTCTGCGGCGGCGGCGCGGGGCGGCCGAACTGCGACTCGGCACTCAGCCCCTCCGCCATCGCCCTTTCCCCCCGCGCCGGCAGCAGCGCCGGGCGGGCGCGGCAGCGCCCCCTGCTCCCCGGCGGAGCGCGGAGCGGCCACGGCCGCCCTGAGCGCCCGCGACAGGCGCCCGGCGGCCCCGCAGGTACAGGGGAGGAGCGTCTTGTCCTCCATATGAAGGGTGACGGGTCAGCAGTGCGGAAAAAAAAAGGAATTGGAATGGAAAGCCCCCAGCTGATGCAGACGGATTCAATCGACTGATTTAGAACAAGAGAAAATAGCCTTAAGTTTAGATTAGAGATGAGGAAGAACTTCTTTACCAAACAGGTTATCAGGCACAAGAAGGGCTTGGCTAGGGCAGTGGTGGAGTCCCCATCCCTGGAGGGGATTTTTATTTTTTTTAATTGTCACGTAGACGTAGCGCTGAGGGATATGGCTTAGGCGAGGTCTTCTCACTGTTCGGTTAATGACTGGACTCGATGATCTTAAAATTGTCTTTTCCAATCTAGGCATTTCTGTGATTCTGTGACCAGAGGAAGTTTCCAGCCACCCAAGACTGGAAGTAGAGACACCTTGAGTATTACTGTGACAGAGAAAAGGAAAACAGAAAGCCACCCTTCGCCAGCTCCGGCAAAACAGCTGGGGGTTATCCAGCTCTATCACAGTTCTGACTAAGCAATGATGCATCCAACAAAACTTCATTTTTGGTCGTGGTTTTTTTATTGCAAAAGCTCTTCATTAAAAACAGTTTAAAAATACAATACATGGCCGTTTCGGTTTCTGAGAGTGCTGTCTCTCCACCAACTAAAAATACAAAACCAGAAAACTCCCTCTTGCACAGATTTTTTCCTCAGAAACCAGGCTATTGTCTTACCCTGGGTTGTTTCCTTTGCAGGCTGGAATAAGCCAGGCACCGGTCACGTAAGTGGCAACCAGCGCTCAAGGAATAGTTCTGTCAGTTATGTCCTTGCACCAGGCTTGGCAGCTATGCGAAGCCTCTGTGTGAGCACACGTGTGTAGGTGTACTTAGTGTTACTAGTCCTTCTAGTGGTTTTTTCTCCAATCCAAATTGACTGCTGAGGACACCACAAGCTGTTGCCATCATTCTCTTCCATTAAAGTGCTGGTGCTTAAGCCATGAAGCTGCTCACCTGGGAGGCAGCAGCCCTCCTGGGATCCTGCACTGCTGCCCTCGCTCCTCTGAGCGCCTGTCTGGATGCCAAAGAAGATGCTGCTTCCTACCAGGCCTCTGAATTCAGGGGCCACAGAACATTTCAGAATGGCACTCCCTCTGGGCTGAGAAGCCTGTAGCAGGGGGCAGAAATACAGTGAGCGCAAGCAACAGGTGACTGAACTCCGAATGAGTAGTGAGAGGACAAGCTGCCACTGTATGGCTGAAGAAATTCCCTCAGCCAGACTGGAAGAGATGACAAAAGGAGTGAAACAGCAGTGGAAAAGAAAACCAAATACTGAAGCAAGCAGACATGTTACCAGCCCCAAAAAAAACAAACAAAAAAACCCAAACCAAAACAAAACACAATACTCAAAAAACAACCCTAGAAAGGTAACAGAAGGGGTTCCCAGGGGAAAAGGAAGAGCCAACTCTACCTCTGTGTACACTTTCTCAGGGTTCTTAAAGGATGTCTGGCCAGCCGGCTGGTCAGAGCTCCTTAACAGGGGCTCAGTTCTGCACGGCTGTGTGGGCACCCAGATCCTCTGTCAGAGGATGAACCATCTTTATCTCACTTTCCAACTGCTTGACTGTCTGCTACTCAGGCTAAGCACTGTGGCAACATCATCACAAGCCAGTTCCCTGTGAGGTAGGTAGTTTAACTGTGCAAGGATCATTAGTCCTTTCACTGGCACATCAAAGCCTTACCATCAACCTCTAATGCCTGACATAAACATAAGCTCTAAGCTATCTAAAAAGGTTACTCCAAATCCCAGTACCTACTTCTGTAAGAGAACACCTAATATCCCAAGTGCTATCACACAGGTGAGATAACACTGCCCATTTGCCAAAAAAGGGGCATGTATCTCCCAGCTGAGTGTAGCTGACAGTCCCTGTACCTTGCCCATGAGTACAGCAGGCTTCATAAAAAGTCCAGTAACATTAACAGAAAGGCTCCTCATTGACTGAATGGGAATTAGGCTCATTCTGAGACAGGTAGTAACTAAGTCCCAAATGCTAACCACCCTCTTCCAGGCATGGCCACAGCCTCCCCATTAAATAGCCATAAGCCAGCATTCTACTAAACATTCTTATGGTGACGGTACAACCAGGTCGCACTGTATGGGAGCAATTTCAAAGTTACCCCATTGCTGTTCTCTGTAGTTCTAGTGTAAAGGATAAGAAGTCTGAGAGAATGAGACAGAAGACACACTGATCTTCAGATTTCCACCGAGATCAGTTTGAGATGAAGAGGAAAACAGAGAAGTCTCTACAGTTCTGTTTTCAGCCGTTCGGAAGTGATTTCGTTGTAGCTCTTCCTTCTTTTCACTTTGTAAGTCAAGGCTTGGGAATATTCAGACAGCAGATGCTCCCAGTAGCAAGAGACATCCTCCATCTGCAAGTGCTCGGTGATGAACTGGCGTCCCCTAGAGACACACGAGGCACAGTCAGAAGCAATTTCCAGTTCCTACAGGAGTCTTTGGTTTTGTTTTATATGTATATCAACTTCCATCCCGTGTTTCAAATGAGAAACACCGCGCGCTGCTCTGTACCATCTATTTTAATCTCACAGTTTTCCTTCGGGCTCACAGCTCTGGCAGTTGCAGTGCTGTCGTTATCCTCAAGATGGTATTTGTTACCTGGGATAATAAATATCAGATTTCCCCTATCGGAGAGAGCCTGAGCAGCACTGACATGTGCTGCTTCAGAAGCCACTCGCTGCCAGCCTGGATACACAGTGCTTACAATAGACATACTTCCCAGGGGCCAACTCACCTCATCGATAGCTTTCAGCAGGGTTCCTAACATGGGTCACATCTGAACCAAAGACCTAAGCACAATCTTGTTCTCCGGTTCCCCCTGCTTGTTAGGAGTTCTCCAACCCTCCTGCTGTTATTGCAGAAGATGGGTTATACTGCACCCTACTAATACTGGGTTGTCTTTGATGGGTAACCCCTTCAAAAGCTGTCTAATTAAATGCTTGGGAAGAAGACTACCAATAGCCAGGACAGACACACAGCTTACCTCTCTGAAATTTCTTGTGCTATGGCATCGTTTTCCTTCACAAACTGCAACAGGTCCCTAAAATGAAGGACAGAAAAAAAAAATGCTATGAAGCAAGAAGCTCAATGGAGAACATTGTCCATTGACTAAACTATTGAAGAGGATGAAATTAAGGATCCACAACTGAGCCAGGGACTGGTGCTCCTCATTTCAGAGCACAGAAGGAACCTGCCCTTCTCATTTTTTCCATATCAGTTCTGGACGTTATGCTGAAACCTGGGAGCTAACACATTTTTGGCCAGTGGTCAGTTCCTCTTCCCCCTTATCTGTGCTGCAGGGCCTGTCCACCTGCAAATTTAAATACCTACTGCCTGCTGATTTCAGTGAGGGTGACAAACCTACATGCCCTGGTGAAACTGTACTCTCCAAGTAATACAAGCAAAGGATTGTTTGGGGGCAGTAATAAAGAAAAAAGAACATGACCTCCAAGAGTGTTTGTCTAGGAGATGCCTCGGGGTGGAGGCACTTCCTTGTGTAACTCAAACCAAACCGCCTTCCCAACCACAGCAGTGTTTTTTCTGGGGCACCCAGAGCTCTGCCGAGCATACTTGGGGTCTCACACCTGATGTTAGAGAGGTCTGATCGGACTGGGATGTAGTGGACCCAAGGCTTCAGCTGGGGGTAGAAGAACTCCAACCACTCTTCTCCAACGTGAAAGACGAGTGAACCACATAAGAAAAGGTGTTTCAGCCGGAAACTGGCAGCTACTCCCCGAAAATTAAACAGATACCTTTAAAAAGATAAGCAAAGAGAGGGATCCGATTACACTCGGCACGTTGTGCAGAAATGCACCAAGAAAACTGGGCTCCGAGTAGCTCCTAGTGGCAGCTGAGGGGTGGAGGGGGTCTCCCTCACACTGAGCTACACACCAGTTCCTAAAACAAAGGGAAGACATTTATCTGAAGCTCCTCACGGGAAAGGTGAGCTGAAGTTGAGGATGTTCTAGGTGAGTTTCTGCTCTCTGTCACAACTGAAGGAAAAAAATCAGGTGTGAGGCTTTACCTCTGATAAAGACACCTGCCTGCCACCAACCAAAGGAAGCCTCACGGTCAACTGCCAACGAGGCATGGACGGTCACAATGTGGATGCTGATCCTGTGACTCTACACTTCTGAGACTCCTGCTACCACAAAGAGCTTTTTCCCAATTCTCCCATCTTGCAATGAGCTTTTCTGCTCATTGTTCTGCTTTGCAGCATCTATCTCAGTTTGGTTTTTGTTATTTTGGGCTTGTTTCTTTTTCCTCTGGGATTCTGCTTTAATCTGAATCTAATTGTTTCATATTAACTTGGGAATGCAACCCTAGGAGGTTAAATAGGCTAGCACACAACAGATGGACTTTGCAGATAACAAAGAATCCACAATTTTGTTTTCAGTATTTTCTGCCAAGTTAGTAAAGTGGGCTTGACTGGGGGCAGATTTCTCCTAGCAAACCATATCTCAGAGGGATGTTTATTTGCTTACTTGCTTTCTTTTTTTAAACCTGTATTTGTCCAATTACATGGAAAGCAGTTTTTCCTGTGGGTAAAATGCCTCAGTACCTATAACTCATCTTTGAAGTCAAACATCTTGGGCTTGGGGAAGAGAGTTCTTCCTTTAATGAAGCTATTTTGGGTGAGATGGGAATTATATATTATATAAATTTTGGGTGAGATGGGAATTATGGCTAAACTTAGTTCAGCAGTAAGTGACAAGGAGTAAATCTGAAATTATTTTGCATTCTTTATATTACCTAGCAGCTCAAGGCAGGGATGGAAGAGCTCGTTGCATTAGGAACTCAACAAATACACGTAGAGATGTAACAAGAACAGTGGTCTGGAAGCAAGGAAATGCCTCTGTCCAATTCCAGACACAGTTCCCACTATCCACGTCCTCAGCTGCCCTCAAAGACAACCTGCTATTGCACCTATACTGAAGGAAGCTGCAAGAAGTTCACGTTGATCTTACCAGACCCTGGGCTACAACAGAAATGTGTAAGAATGTCTTAGCCTATATTGTATGAGGGGCTTAGGAGGCATCAGAATTGGGAAGTCTGTGTGTGACAGAAGGGAGAAATCTGGGCAGCAGTCTAGTGAAATGTAAAATGAGACAAAGTCAATCACGTTTGCACAAAAACACAGATCCAGCCAAATGACTGAGCTCTTATATCAGCAGCTTCTAGATGGCAGAATCATAACTAGGTAATTGTAAAGCAAAAGAAAAAGCAAAACATCACACATACAAGTGCATACGCACTAAGGGTTTGTATTTTTTACACAGAAACCCACAAGAACATTACAAAGCCCACTCTCTAAAGTAGTGAAAAAATAAAAACCTTTGTAAAACAAAACCCCATTCTCACAAACAATGTACAAAGTATGAAGCAATACTGCATCACATTTCAGGTTCTTTCTTTTACTATATACATCCAGGGACAACACTTGTCCCAGCAGTATGCATATGAAGACATGACTACTTAGTTCTATATGTCTTTGAAGACAGTAATGCTAGCACTGTAGCATTGAAAAAATAATTTTGAGCGCACAGCTTGGTACAGGAATATAAATTAAAAAATGACAGAAAGCCTTTTTGATTAAAAAAAAATTAAAAAAAAAATTTATTAGTGATGTAAGGCCTTTAGTTTCCCCAAAGCACTTTATTTCTCTTGGCCTGACAGGGGAAAACCTACACTAAAAAAGGCCATGCTAAGCTCTCAAATTTTCAACTGCCTTATGTCTGTTCACAAGCTTTCTTATCTGCAGGGACCTGGTTGCTGGAATTAGACCTTAAACCAAAATGAGACCTTATACCATTCAAGGGAAGAAATAACCCATAGCCCTTGGAACAGCTTTACTAATCAAAACTCTTACTTGTATTTGCAGTGATCAACCAGTGGAATTTCCTTTGCGGGAGGCTTCCCTAAGGTGTCCTTAAAATAAAGAGGATAAATAAATAAATCAGCAAGCTTCATATAGTGATTTCATTTTTTTTTTTTTTGCCTTCTCAGTTAGAAAGAAACAAAGCTGAGGTCTCAAAACCCTCCATTCTCACTTCTGAGAAAACCTTCTCTGGTGGGCTTTTAGAAGTATTATGAAGAATTCCAAGCCTTTCAAGCAAGAAAAAACCCTGCCTGTAAGCAAATGCCAGCACAAACATATTAAATGATAATGTTTAGTTGGCAGCTACGGAGTGGAAAACAGCTTGGGACAATGGACTATGTGAAGCCAAGTGTAACTGGATTAGCCAAGACTGTCTGGAGAGAGCTGGACTGTCGACTAAGTATGAAACTAAAAAGTTATCTGCAACAGTTATCAGAAAGTTATCAACAATAAGACCAAGAAACAGAGGTGTCAGAAAAAGGTTTACAAAGACATCACACAGGCAGCTCAGGACTACAAGGGGAAGAGCTGGCTAATTTTGTTGTAATGGAAGAAGAGGGGATTGGCACAGATTAATTTTCTTACGTGTGCTGGTTTTCTTGAACAAAAAGTGTAGATGAAAGAAAAATGCTTGGCCTGAGAGGCTCTAGAGACTCCTTCCTTTCATCCATCAGAGGTGCTGCCATCCAGGGAATAACAAACCTCCCCGACTCTAGAGGACCACCCACAACTCTCCAAGATGCTTCTTAATCATCAAAGACATCTTGCAATGCTACCCTTTCTGGCCTTCACACTCAGGAGAGAGACAACAACACCCACACACCTTTTCAGATTTCCAAGCCTGATTTTTAGTGTACTCAGCATCAACAAGTTCCGGGTTTTCTCGGGACAGCAGAATGAGGGGATCTCTCTCAGGGCTGGTTCTGCAAAAGAAATGCTGCCAGTACTGGCCAGTCCACAGGACCCAACACAGCCAACAAACTTCAGGACTCAAGACCCGGCCTCTTTATGAGGCTGACCTCCCTCTGTGCCCCAAAAACCTTATTAAGTGCCTTTCTGTCCAAGGGTATATTAGCAGAAGAGAACAAGTTACCTGTACCAAAATATGAAGCCATGTTTCTTTATTTCACCTACTAAATATATAATATCATTATTCAAGCAATTCCCATGACTAATCAAAAGATGTTGTTTCCTTCAGGCTTTATCCCGATGGGTGCCAAATACTTTAACTCTCTTCTAAGTCAGACAGAGACAAGAGATGCCAAGCTATCTTCAGCACTGATCCGTCTGACACTAATTCAAACCACTACTGATAAACAAAGTTATGACATCCCCAAGACACTCACTCCTCGTCATCTCCTGAGCCTACCTAGTAAGCTATCAAATCCTTCCCTGTTGGGGATGGGGGAGGAACAAAGTTTTAACACTCTTTTCAAACCATCACTGGAGAGAGGACATAAATAATTTACTCTCTTATCCCCCACTACTCAGGTAACTTAAAGCAAGAATACTTTTGATTCCCTAGTGAGCACTTGCATAGCAAATGAAGTATTCACATGGGCAAGAGGCATGCACATGGATATCAAATCTTTACATTTGTATCATGCACCTGCAGTTCCCTTCACAGAACAATAACAAGCTGGTTCCTAGTGTAACAGTTTCACTCATTAAGAAATAATGTAGCAAATCCATCACTGACTTCTATTTCCAATATTAGACTTATTATAATAAACTAGTTGCAAATGGCAATTATTATAGAGAACGATTAATGGAGAGATGTTGTACAAAATGTCTCTCTTTCCTTACTTTAAAATACATTCTGGGTTGCACTTCTTTAGGTCTTGGAGCTACAGCAATTTCTGCACACAGACAGCTGTCACGGCATATGTTGGTAGAATCTCCTGTTACAGGAAAATATGCTCACCTGGATCCTCGGAAATATCCTTTAGAGATTTTTTTCATCCATGGCCATTCTTCTGCAGATCTGAAAATATTGTTCATACATGGCAATAAATGATTTAATATAACCATGAAACAGCGCTTTCATCAGTTTTCACAGCATGATCTCTTTTTATTATTCTTCATTTTTGATGGAAATCACTTTCTTCATTATGGCAGAAAAACCTCTCAGCCAGGTCCAAAGAAACAGGTTTTCCTGTGAATATTGTGTTTAAGGCAAGATGATATAGTCTACTTTTCAGAATACCTTTCTGTCAACACGGTGAATTACACACAACCCCCCCACCAAATCTTTAAGGGTATTATAATTTAGCTAAAATTTAAGTACACTGTTTTGTATTGTTCCTTTATTTTTCAGTACTTCACTAAATATGGATAGTGCAAAATGGCTAGAGTTTCTAGCCACTGTTAATTTCCCATTAAAAAAAAAAAAAAAGGAACAGAACAGCAACAAACAGAAAACTCTCCTGCTGTTTTGCATTTGAACCACAGAAGTTCCTTGTCTTCTCAGGTTACTTCCAAATCAAATCTAAGCGAGTCCTTTCAAACAGCCATTCCCGTGTTTTATTTCTGCAAATGCAGCCACCTGCCTCCCTCTGGGGAACGCTGTGTTGGACTTTTCTGTTGCACCTGGCTTGACATGTAGGTCCTGATCCCCAAACTGATCTGCGCAGGTCAAGCTTTGCATCTACTTGTAACTCAGTGACCCAACCGACCCAACCCAGTGACACTGAGAAAGCAAGGGTAAGTGCCTGCACTGGACCTTCATTATGTTACATCACATTAGGTTTCAGCCATGCTTAGTCCCATAGATCTTCAGATTTTGAAGAGGAAAACATTCAGTCTTGCATTCTGGTGTCAAGTGATCGACACCAAGATGTTTTTTCTTGTTGTGTTTCTATGTTCACTCACTGCTGCACACTTTGTCACTCTCCAGGGGAAACAGCCCCATATTCTACTAACAGTCAAAGATCTTGCCAAAAGACAAACCCCTGGTCAGAAGTATCTTATGTCTTGCTTTCAGCCCAGTCATGACTCTTGATTCTTGGGAACAATTCCAGGTTTCTCTGCTGCACAATACTCAACTAAAAGCAGGTCTAAGGAAGGCTTCCCTTTACCTTTCCAGAAGCTTATAGAAACATCCTGGATCATCCCTGCAGTGAAAAAGCTACAGCTCTGAGAGAAGCTCTGAGAGAAATAGTTGGAAACATAGGAAAATATTTCCATGTGTCAGGGGAGATTTCTGCAGGCAAAAGATAACTGCTGCTTTATTGACAAACCCTATCTCACCCAAGATGATAGTAATCTGGCCCTGACAGCATGAAGAATGTGTATACTTTGTCCTCTGCATTCCTACAAAAGTGTTGGAAACAGAAAGCTAATTATAACTTCTAGTTACATCATCCAAGGTTTCCATGGAGAATTCTCATAGAGCAGTTAGGCTGTATGTAGTTAAGAAGAGGCAGTAATGCAGATCACAGGCCGACAGACCTATGGTCTTACACTTCAACATCGGCCCAATGCTGCCCAGTGCTAGATGGCCTTTACAGTGAGTTTGTCTTCCGTTAAACTTCCACATACACATACTCGTTGCCAAGACATACCTCCTGAGGTCTTCTCTCATGAGGTCCCAGCGCCCCAAACCTGTGGGGTAAATTGGCCAAACAGCTGGTCCTCCTTCCCAAAATGTCCATGCGGGATACATAATATCATTGTATTCAGGTGTCTTAAGAAAAAAAGAGAGTAATATGTTTACTGACTGATCCCACCAGTAATGAACATCTCTTCAGGGAGTTCTGCCAGCTTTTTCTGTTCCACAAAAAGCCACAAGAGCTTTGTAGTCACCACAGTGTTGCTGGGGTTCATCTGAAGACAACCTAATACTGAAACGTTGCAATGATTTTAAAAAGGCTACATCTTGCCACATGACAACATGGGCCTTTCACATTAGGCAAATAACAAAAGAAGCCCATGATATAGCTGCTTAGTAGATGGCAGGAGACCTGACCTTTCTCACCTTTACAAAGAACTGCGCTGTAAATGTTTTCTAATGATGTTAAGAGGCATTATTCTCTCCTCAGAGATAGAGGCACTTACAGACACTTTGACATTTAGGCTTCCAACACTTCAGTTCTTTCCAGCCTTGCTAGAGATTACTTTATAATCATTGTAACAAATAACGAGGTCATGTAAGAATTACAGTTCCTCACTCCCATTTGGACGCTTGAATCCCCATATAATCAGAGTAAAGACCAGCACTTAAGTAAGACTAAACCCTTTCATGAAGCCAGACTATAGGCCACTTGCTTGCGCTAGTAACAAACTTCCTAAGCAATTATCCATCCACCTGGAGATACCTGCAGAGTCCAAGGCCACCATGGTTAGGAGCTGGTGCACATGGCATATAAACATGGGCTGAGGACTGGGTTTGTTCATACACAGGAAGAGAAGGCTTGAGGGAATCTAAATGCTGTCTCCTATCACCTAATGGGAGAGTTCAGAGAAGATGGAGTCAGACTCTTTTCAGAAATGCAAAGACAGAATGAGAGGCAACAGGCTTTGATTACAAGGGAGATTCCAATTAGATACTGGGAAACGTGTTTTCATTCTGACGGAGGTCACTGTCTCCAGATGCCCTGTCCTTAGAGCTGTTCAGATTTGGGCAGGACACAGTCCAGGGTACCCACATCTAGTTTGTCCTGCTCTGAGTGAGGTGTTGGACTGGGTGATCTCTTGAGGTCCCTTCCACCTTAAATGAGCATGTGCCTCTATGATCTACTCCTTCTCATTCTTGCTATAAACAGGCATTGGTAACAATTCATGACAGCTCCACTGCTGCAACAGGGTTGGCCTTGCAAGATGCAGAACTGGCCAATCCTACAATCCCTTGTGATTTCTGACTTGGAAAAATCCCTTATCCTTTCACCCTGGACCAGCATCCTGGAACCTTCCTCATTCTGGTGTAGGGACTAACACCGGCTGGCTTAATGTGAACTGTGCTTGGGTCACTGGTGTCACGGTTTAGGGTCAGGGTGGCCCCTTAGACCTATAACAGATGCTCTGTGTTAACCCCCCTCCCTCCCCAAAGGGGAAGAGAAAGGGAATAAGGGAGAGAGACTTAGCCATTAGAAAAGGAAACCAGAACAGCTGTAATGGAAATGGAAATAATAATAATAAAAATGGAATATACACAAATCTATACAAACCCAGTATGGAACCCAACCCCTCTGATGGCAATTCCATCTCCGTCACCACTGTTGCTGTGGAGCAGGCACCAGGGGAGTCCCAGACTGGGCCTCGCAGCAGATGGGAGCTGTGTTCAGGAGCTGGATTCTGGTACTGGGTTCAGAAGCACACAGACTGGGATCAAAGGCAGAATGGACAGAGTCCTCCTTGGGTGCTCCAAGAGAGGAACCAAAAGAGGTCCCAAGCCAAGGCAAGCAAAGCTGGCAAAGCAGGCCAAGAGGGGAGAAGAGCCCAGAGACCCTTCAGATCCCTCAGTTCTAAGCCGAATATGACGTATATGGGCTGGAATACCTCGTTGGTCAGTTTGGGGTCACCTGTCCTGTCCGCTCCTCCCTGTAGGTGCAGCCTTTCACTTTCTGCACCCCCCCAATGTGGTACACAAGATCCAGCAGTGGCCTTGGTCTGCACACCAATCCTTGGTAGTAACTCTAAACATGAGGTGTTATCACTGCTAGAAGCAGACACTGTCTGTGAGAACAGGCTGCTAACTTCAGACAGTGCGGTTAGTTACAAGAACTGAGCTGAAAAGTAAAATCATTGAACAGAATTAGTTCTGTTCTCAGTCAGACCAGGACAACTGGGTTTCAGTTAATAGGTCTGAGTTTACAGTTCAGATATTGAACAACTGTGACCAGAGAACTCAGTTTCTTGCAGGGGCCCTGCAAGGCACCCAGGGGCAGGATGATGAATATGGCTGCAAAGATTAAGTCCCTACAACCTGCTCTGCATCAGTTTGGGTTCTGCTGGCTAGAATTAAGGCTGTGTGATGCTCAAGGGGCAAGACAGCTAGCTTTACTACAACATCTGGCAGCACACATGGTTCTTGAATGGCAGTGCTTAAAATGCTATACCGAAATCCTAGAGAGGTTTTTAGGATGGCTGGGAACTAGGCAGTAACTACCAACTGTATCAAGGGTTCAGGCTGCATGAGCTGAAGACCTGGCTAAGGTGCCACAAGTTAGCCAAATAGAACAGAGCCTGAATTAAATATTGCAAATGGTTTATTGCTTCTTTCTGCATCTTACTGTCTGCTGAGCTTCAGCCAAAGACTGCATCATGAACAGGGTTAGGCAGCAAAGTTGCAGTATTTGGGCACATTGAGCACACAGTAAGGCAAAGCAAGACTAGCTGAAGCTTGAGGTGTAACAGTATTTTGTTGGAAAGGATGAGACACTATCTACAGTCAGGTTTAACAATAGGAGAGGTAGGGAAACATACAGGAGGGCTCTTGAGTCTGGAAACAGAGAAGCAGAGAGCAAGTGTCTATATGTGTATGTGTTTTCTCTCATGTTTGCAGATGGAAAAGGGAATCCAGGGGAAAAGGGTTCACAGGAGATAGCAATATTACAGTAAAGAAAATAAGAAACACTTATCTGTGGTACCAAAAAAGAGGACTAAAATTTTCACATTAAATGAGAATATCTATATGACAGCTGACCGATAATCAAAAATCCTCAGCAAGGCTGATAAATTATGGCTACAATTTTAGAAGAGGCATTTGTAGCACATGACAGCGACGCTGGCACACATCCCATCCAGCTGTGCATCATTCCAGAGGTACCTCCTCTGACCTGGAAGAGGAGCTAATGAGGGGAAAAACTGTTCTACTGAATAAATCTGCAAGTCTGTCTGCCAGAAAACTGGAAGTGAAAGGAAACAAAGAGCAAAAAAGAGCAAGCAATTTCAACACAGAGAAAGTCTGTGGAGAACTATCCTCAAAAATACGTTCCCAAGAGAAAGGAGGACACGCGTGTCTCAGGAATGCTCAGTTTTTAAAGGTGTGCGCACCTTACTGAAGGACAAGACTGGGATAATGGGTTTCATCCACTTGGGCACCTGGGGGTAGTCTCGGACATTGATCACCATTTCCATGTCTGGGAGGCGGTCGATGATCCCCAGAAGGAAGTGCTCAACTCCACTGCACCTATGGAGAAACGACATAGGGCAAAGAGCTATAAGGAGAAGGCAGAATTCTGCAGTCTCTATCAGACCTTTCTCTGTATGCAGGAGCAGAAGAGATGGCGAGCCTGAGCCGTACCACGATGCAGGCTGGGAACTGCCTACAGCAGCCTCTAAGCCCCAGTGCAGTACAGACATTGAAGCAACCCATCCTGCTAAATCTGGCCTGATCTGCAGCTTTCTCTGGGAGCCCCCAGCCAACCCTCTGTACACTGAAGTGCAACAATGACACTTACCTCTTGCTACATTTAATCCTCATACATAATGTTCTAGGCCCCTGCTCTGTTAAGGAATTCAGACCTTTGAAGTATAGCTGTACTCAAGGACTTTCAACTTTGCAGAGATGGAAGCACTCCTGTGTCCCAGCTAGGGAGACAAGATCTTCTGCATAGCTCTTACCTTGCAGGGAACAAGCAGTCCTGCTCACGGTACAATTTGTTGTCAATGATTTGGTAATGTGTCCCGAGCTTCCGGCCCACCACATCTGATATTAACTCCTCAGAAATGCCACCTCGAAAAGGAGCCAGGTCCTGCTTCCAGACACTGAAACAGAACAACCAGACATTATTATATACAATAGGGAGGATGCTGTGCATTAAATTACTGCGGTATACAGGTCAAGCTTCTAACTAAAACAAGCTCCATGTAGCTTCCAGGAGCTTTGCTATTTGCAGTGTAACAGAGAACTTCAGTCACTTGGAAGAGCTGTTATTCAGAATTTCAAAGGTCCAAGCTCCACTCTGAGTATCTGTGTGCTGCTTGCCCAAACAGAAAGTCCAGCACAGGACTCTGAAGCTAAATCAACATGGACAACTCTACCTACTCTCCTGGAAAGGACATTACATACTCTGGCAGGTTATGGGTAAAAGCCTTTAGGTCACTTAACCTTTGAGTTGTGAAGCTTGTGTTCCGGTCTTCCATGAACAATTCCAACACCAAATTCTTCACACAATATCACACTAGTTCGACATTAAAAAAGAAGGTAAGACTCTAGTTGTAAGGAACAGCATTGCCCGATAATGCTGGGGGTGCAGTGAAAGACAGCTCTGGAGGACAGGCCTATGTAGCATGTGTTCTGTGACACCTGCACATCACCAGTGAGCTCCAGGAGTGCAGTATGAAAAGATAAACCTACTTAATATAAGAAAATACAGGAAGATATGGTTTATATAAACTTTATCTAAAGGTGCTCAGATCTAACTGCTTAGAGCATCTAATGAACACTGTCAGCCATGGAGACATCTCCTCACTTTTTAGTAGTCACCGAATCAATGCCTCAGTTTAATACGACACTGTTGGTGTGATCCCACTGTCAGGGTGGTCGAACACTGGAACAGGTTGCCTAGAGAGGCTGTGGAGTTTCTATTCTTTGAGATATTCAAAACCTAACTAGACAAATCCCTAGCAGCCCTGCCTGAGCAGAGGGGTTAGACTTGATGATATCAAGAGGACCCTCCAGCCTCCAGGATTCTGCTATTCCATAATCAGGTAGAAAACAGTAACACTGCATAAAGAATTGCCATTGTGCAGAGGGGCTGACCACAGGATAAGAAGTCTGGCAGGGATGCAAATGTAATGTGCTTGAGAACAGAAAGAAAGCTGCAGTTTTATGGCACATCCATGTCATTGTAACCTAAGTGACAACTGAAAGGTAGCAATGAACAAGTCAGGACCTTCAGTTCTCTGTCACTGAGTCACAGAAGACTAGACACAAGTAGAATCTGTTACATGAGGGAAAATACTGGCTTTCAGCATTCTGCTGCATATTTGCATAGCTCCAAATCAGCTATCAAGACAAACCAAGTTTTTTTTAAGTGTCACAGAGTGTATATGTTGTATTGTCCTCCTGGATTCTTTTGTAATGCCTGTCACTATAGCAGTGCTCCTTAACAACCCTTAAATGAACTCCTGCTTCAATGAAAATGAGGTTTTGAGACCCACAGCAACCACAACTTCATGTTACTATCGACTATCACATTCTGAAGCAGATTTTGGGGTCGTAACTACTTAGGAAGGTGCTCTACCCAAAAGCGGGCAGGAGATGGTGACAATTGGTTTGTTTAACTAATTTGTTTGTTTGAAGATGGTTTGTTTAAAGATTAGGAGACTTCTTTAGGCTGTATATGAACTGGAACTTAGGAAAGAATGGAAGGATAAACTAGAAGGTACTTTTCTCATCGATATTTCAAGAGCAACGAAGATCAAAAACTCCAAAGAGAGTGTAGAACCAGTTGCCCAACATGATTCATCTAATATTAAAAGCCAATATAACACTTATTCTCACTCTCAAAATGAGTGAGCACATCTGGTACATTTAAATAGGAGGTTTAAAGTTGGGCTTCTTCATTTCCGCATTTGGAATCCTAATCCTAAAAGCAGAAGAATAGGTTGACTCTTCCCTGAACTCCTTTAAGTAAAAATGCTACTTAAAGGTATCAAAAAAGCCCCCAAAAAACTGTTGTACAATCCCTGTCCATATGGCAACGATGACCTACCCGCCTGTATTGGTCGCCGTGATGCAGCCATGCTCCATCAGTGCGAGCAGAAAGGAGGTTTGGTTGGTTATGTCTACAAGACAGACTAGCCTGCACTTGTACTGTCTATAGTGGTCTTGCATCACATGTAAGTCTCTACTCTCTGCATTAAATTCCCTGTAGAAGAAGTCAGAGTGCTGGCATTATGCATAGTGCTCTGCAGTTATGAAAAAAAATAAACAGTAACTTGTGTCTTCCTGAATGAACTCCTCTTGGATCATGCTTTGGCCATGTGAAAGTCAGGTTGTTAAATATCCACTACCACTCCAATTCTCACAAGCAGTGAGCTAAAGTCCCTAGAAAGAGCACTAAAAAGTACAGCACACTATCACACCGAGGGAATCTGTATTCCGTAACAATCTTTCTTAATCTAGTCGTTTAGAATATTTTGCACATACTTGTTTTCTTCTACTTTTAAAAGTTCACAAGGAAGGCTTGTTAGCAACATAGCACTGAGAGAGCAGAAGTGGATTGTTAAGACAAGAACATCATCAGCTATGCATATGGTTTATTGCATGACGATCATATATGAGACGCTGACATAGTGTATATTCAATCACAGAGGACAACAAGGAGTATGATCAGTTTGCAGGTGGACACATCTTCTGGTGCTATCAAGGTCAGAACCTGTTTCACACAATGCCATTCACAACCTCCTCCCTGCAAGCACCATGACCTATGACAGCTGCAGATGAGACACCTTAGAGCCCAAATATTCCCTAGTTAATTCCCAACAGTCAGTGCTGGCAAAAGTTTTCCCTCTCATGTTCAGAAGCCTGCCCGTGCAGTCTAAAGGCAACCAGCCTCTCACCTTTGATGGCAGCTGCAGTTCTCTTTTACACATGGCTTATAGACTTCCACAGCTTTCTTGATCTGGTCAGTTACTGTTTTCCATTTGGCATCTAAAACAAACAGGAAGGAGACCTCAAAGGAATTAAATCTATTAAGCTACCATGAGGAGCTGGTAGGAGCAGGAGCTGAAGAGCGTTTCTGGTCCAGCTAGCGAGAGCAGTGCACCAGCGTCCCACAGCACAGCCCAGCACCGCTCGCTCCATCCCACGCAGCTCCAGGAGAGCACGCCTGCAGCCGGCAGAGCCGAGAGGGGCCGCCCAGCTGAGGCGGGCCAAGGAGGGGGCTGCGAGGCAGGCACCCCGTCACGGCCCCCGGGCTGAAAGGGAAGCCGTGAGGAGACCCCGGGCTCCTCCGTAGACCGCGACGGGATACCAGGGGAAGCTGCCCGGACAGGCGAAGGAGGAAACGGCGGCCAGACCCCCCGGCCGCCCTCACAAGGACGCGCGAGTTCCCGCCCAGGCCACCAACCCTCCCCGCCGGCCGCGAAGCCACCGTTGCCCACCCGCCGCAACAGCCTGACGTCCCGAGAGCCGCTCACCTGCCGGGCCGCCCGCCGCGGCGGGATCCAGCCGCCACACGGCGGACACCGACAGCACCCACAGGGCCGCCGCCGCCCGCCCCATCCCGCTGCCGCCGCCGCCGCCCTGCGCATGCGCGACCGGCTGCCGGCGGGCGAAGGGGAGTAGGCGGTTGCGCCCGCACAAAGATGGCGGGCGCTGTGCCGCGGCGCCTGAGGGGAGTTGTAGTTCCCGCGATGGCGGAACTGCCCTTCCCCACTCATGGTGTACCAGAGGCTGGGGTGGGCTCGGTCGCGCAGTGTCTGCAGGCGGCTTTGGTGGCTACGGAAATGAAGGCACTGGTGGGGGGAGAAGGGGGCTCCAGTAGGTGGGGAGTGTGCTGCAAAAGTAGCCACTGCCCAGCGAAGGTGTAAGCGTGCATCTGTGATGGTCTCTTCAAATAACTTCCTAGGTCCACTTACGTGCATCTCAGGAACCCACCGAACCTTGTGCAGATCTTGGGTACCTGGTGGCCCTCACTGCCTTTGGGGTTACTCTGGGGCCTTGTCCCTGGACACCTGAAACCATCAAGCAGCTTGTCTAACCCGAATGAGGCTCCTTCTGGTCTGATGTCTCGCTGTTGCTGAGGCCTGATCCCATTTGATCATTTAGGATTGAGTCATGAATCTCATTGCTATGGTATAAAGTTTCGGAATGATATGTATAAACTTCTCTGCAGCATCAGGGATGTGGACTACAGGAATGAAGAGAAAACAGCAGGATTGAGAGGTGGTGGCTGAGTGCCATCAACGTAAAGCACAGGACCTCTTTGCAAAAGGGTTTCTAAAAATACGGTCTTCAAAACACCACTTAGTGTTTAGGTCATCTCAGCCACATTTGGCCAGCCTTCAGGAGACAGTCTCATTAACACGGTGCTGGATTGTAATAACCATGCTGAGCAGCCAAATTCATGTAGGTCAGAGGGGCTGGAGCTAAGCAGACACTATCCTAACATGAATCCAGACCAGTTGATCATTATTTCTTCCCTAGGTCGAACCTGGCAAGGCCTGTCCCCTCTTCATGAGGTCTGTGTATTCAAAAGCCAGTGCTAAATCTTCATCTTTCCTAGCCCAGATCCAGCTTGGTGGTTTTGGATTCCAGGAGGAGGTGCTGTAGTTGCTTGTTAAGTTTCTACCCATAGAGGGAACACTGAGTGAATAGCTGCACAAGCCACCAACTCAACTTGTCATAAAGCTCTCTTTTGTGTGAAACTGAATTGGTCCTGTAGGTATCTGTAGGTTTGGGTGGAGAAATAATTACCAGAAAATAGATCAAAGAGGAAAACCGTGTGCTGAGAAGGAGCGTGAATATTTCCCAAGGACTGATAAATTCTGGAGACTGGTAGTTCTGCAGAATCTGCAAGAGCTGATAAACTCCAGGCACCAAGTGCCTGCTCAATCTGTGCAAGACCACAAGTGAATGCTGGTGTCAACCATAGGGTGTGTGACTGGAGGGTAGGGGCTCCTACATGCAGATAAAGACTGCAGGATTCTGGGTGCATCTGTTGAAATAAATGATTTCTGACGGACTTTCTGAACACCTGCTTGGAAGCTGCTGGTGTGTCAGCACAACCATCTACTGAGTGTGCAGATGGGGTTATCCTCCAACTGTTAATCTAGCTGGGTAACTGAGTGATTGTATGAGTGAACTGTAAGGGAATACCTGAATGTTGTGTGTATTATCTGCTATTAGTAGTAACAGCTTCCTAGAGTGAAAACCTTGAGTACTTCTGGCTGTATCATCCTGAACTTCTGTTGCACAGCCAAAGAATTTTTAAGCAGATCAGGGGAATTTATCCCTTCTTTCCATCTCCTAGAGACTCTCTGTCTTCCTTTTGATTTCTGCAAAGGGTCTCCTTTCTTCCTTTTCCTCTACAGTCTCTCTCACAGCTGCAGTGGTCACAGATCCAAAACTGAAGGCTGGTCTGACAACTCCCCCCAAAAGTGTGAACCTTACATAAGGTAAAAGTAAAAATTGCCAGTGCTTTTATATATTTGCCTCCACTGGCCTCACTCGGTCTTAGCCATCTCTACATGCTAATCCACTCATGATGTCTAGCACAGTTTCCTGTCTTCCCTCTCAGGTTCCAGACGAGATTTTCCTGTTTCTTTCCCAGCTGACTGAACAGAGACATCGGTGCACTGTTCCAACACCATTTCTGGTTGTTTCTCACAGCTCCTCACTAGTCCCCTGCACAGCCTGTAGAGCTGTAATAGTTCACTCTGTAGCAAAGGTTATTTCGGGTGCTTTCTCTGAAGCAAAGAGTAGGAGTGGTAGTCAGCATAAATGTTTAATAGGCCCTGAGAGCTAAGACTTTAAGATGAAGCTCCTTTTGAAGCTACATTTACAGCCTCTGCTCTCCCAGGCTTTGTATAATGAAAGCACCCCGGGCCACTGTGGTGTGGTTTTGGCATGCGCTGTAGTTTCCCCCAAGCACCTTGAATGGTTGTAAGCTTCAGAACCCCTTGCCTCTCACTTCAAACACAGCCTTTGTCTCACCTTCTCTACCTTCTTAATTTCCTGCAAATCCAGAGCTCTGTGCAGGAGCATCTGGCTCTGATCTTTGATACCCTCCCTCAAACACAGTCCCTCCCTCATTTTTTTCCTCTGCCAAATCAAGCGCAAACACCCACAAATTTACTTTCATCATGTTCCATGTGCCTGGAGTGGAAAATCACTTGGCTGTAAGTCCTGTGTCCTTGCTTTACATATTCAACATAGGTTAGAAGAAGGGTTCTTGGGAAAGAGTTTGGTTCTCTAAGCCGGTTATAAGAATGAGATAAAGAAAACGTGCTTCCTGTATCTTGAGTTTCTCTCAGATACATGGTCTGGCTTTTCTAATTGCTACTATCTGCTTGTGCAGGGCTGTTGGTGGGGGCTGTTCTCTTTTAATTCATGCTTTTGTGCTAAGCGGAAGTCCTAGGTTTTCTGAACTCCTCAAATAATAGTGATTTTTTTCATAGGAAGAATGCCCATCCTACCTGCGCTGAAGTTCTCTGAAAGTGTGGACAACTAGAGAAGGTTTATGTGCAGCAGCAAGGGGTGGTACTAGTAAAAAGGGAAACACACAGATATTGTAAATGAAGCTTCCAGCAGTTGAGAGGTAGCCGATGTGTGGCTCTTCTTACAGCTTTCATGCTTGATCGTCAATGGGGCTAGGCTGCTGCAAAAGGCTTAAGTACTGTCAAAGCTCAACAGAGGGAGGAAGGAAGCTATATGGGCTTCTGAGGTTCAAACCCTGTGATTGACATTACCAGGGTTTCTGGGGCTAAGTGGAGACTTTCCCATAAGAAGGCACATGACTTCTAGAGAGACAAGATTGTTTCCTGTTGGTGAGCTCCTCATGGAGCTTCTTTTCCCTTTGGCTGTGAGCTGTGTCCTGTAACACACAGCCCTGTGGAGGTGTTGGGCTGTGACTGTCAGGATACAGGAAAGCTGGCCACATCTGCAGTACGTGGCTTGGGGATGTTTGGTATTGAATTATTCAATTATTTTATGCAAATGAGGCTAATTATGAAACTGTTACAGCAACTGGAGCACTGCATGAGAAGTGTAGTACAAGTATACGACACCCAGTAAGGTCATGAACTAAAGCTCGGGGCCTGCAGAACTATTGGACTGGGCAAAACAAGTGCAGGAGATCCCAGAATTTGGTCTTGGTGAAACCCCCATCCAAAACTGCCAGTGAAGGAAGTCAGTAACCCAGGCCTGAGCCCAGCCTGAGGGTTTGTGAAGGCAATGGAAACAAAGGAAGATCGAAGAAAAAGTGGGCGAGTCATCTGTAGCTCAAGCCTGAGGTCAAAGTTTAAGTACTTGTGCAGTGCTGTGGGAGCAACACAAACCAACTATGTCTGGTGCTTAAAAGGAAGTGCAAGAACTGCAGTGGTTTCATCCCTTGAGGAATTTGTACGTGCCAGGGGATGCCTGTGCTCATGACAGCAACAACAGTATTACACAGAATTTTTCCAAATGGCAACAGAGTGTAGCAGTAGAGGGACACCTGTTTAGTGTGAACTGTACATGTAAGTGCACATACAAACACGGGGCCAGGAATATATTTATGCCTTTTTATTTGTACCCCTAAAAAAGGGAGCAGGCAAACCAATGTTTTCTGGAGGAATTAAGTAAATGTAGGACTCTTGCACAGAAAGATGAACTGAGGGATTAAAAGTCATCCATGTCCCTGCACAAACAACAAACTGGGAAAGGCACAGATTTGTAATGGTGGAATATGGGGGGGATCTGATAGATTCGGAAGGTAAAAAGCTTTTTCTCTCATCAAGAGGATGTATCCAATGTTTGTACCCATTTGCCTTTGCATTTGAGTCGCAGGGCACCGACACAAGCTAAAATTGAGTATATTTGTATAGAAAAGGCCTTGGCTTTAGGCCATGGCTGTAAAGACTTTAAAATCTGTTTGAGAGGCCACGTTAACTAAAACTGATCATAAATCACTTTTTGCCATTGCCAGTGGGGATCTGGCAAACACCTTCCTGCAAACAGAACGTCTCTTTCTTTAGCTACAGTTGTATAACTTGCAAATTGAATGCGAACCTGAGAAAGATTTAGTAGTTGCAGGCATACTCTCTAGAGCCTTTGACAAAAATGCTGTGGAACAAAGTCCCAGGCTAGATTATGTATATGTCAATTGGGGAAAACAAAACAGAAAAACCCAGCCCTGTCGGTTCTCAAATGAAATGCAGAATTTTATTGCTAGTGGTTTGCCGAGGACGAGACACTGCAGGATGTAATTAAGGTTCTACTAGAAAATGATTTGCACAGCTTATTCTGTCCCTGTTTCAGTTTAAAATGATTTAGATACCACTTCTCTGAGGCATGAAGAAAACTGATCCTTGAAGTGTTGCAGGGAAATAAAGATACAGAAAGCCATTTAGAGCCTGAAGGCAGCGCAAGACATCTCTGCCTCCCTCAATAGTCAGAAATACAAGTGATGTTAAATGGAGGAGCGTGTGCTGGTGGAAAACACTCACCCTCTAGAAGGAAGTTAACAAAGGAAGCTTGCATCAGCTTGATGTAGGAGTCCTGAGCAGCCATTTTCCTATCACTGGGTAGTCTTTACTGGAAGGCACTACAGTATTATAAGGGAGCAGGTTGCATGCTTCTGCTAACGGAGGATTTCATATATGTAACAACAATGTCTGTCAACAGACTACAGTTCAGTACAAGCTTACATGTATCACAGCTAATCCCCAGCATCGAAACGTACCATGCCGGTGGAAAGCGACGTCAAAATACTGCCAGAAAGGGGGCAGTGTCAATCTGTCACACTTCTGGCACTACTCGGTTGCAGTGGATTGTCACATCTGTGCTAGCAGAAACTGATATCATCGTACGAGTGGGTTGGTTGAGATAAGTAAACAGAAAAAGTGGAACAAGAACGTGGAATGATTTTGTAGTCTAGGACTGGCAGTGTTTCACAAGTGGTATCGATGCATAGTAACAGCAAGAAACAATTACAGATGGGGTGTGCTCTGCGGAGACTTCGTGATCATGTGAAGTGGTTGTTGTAGGCAGTGCGTGCTGTGCAGAAATAGGTTCGTGTTTCCCACATTCCAGAGGGCAGTGGGAGAGTGAATTGCTGCCTTTCATGGTGGTGGTGTCAGGTTAGAGTGGCTGTAGTCCAGAAAGACAAGCAGCTAGAAGTAGCAGTCTTTTCGCTAACCAACCATGCCATGAGTTTTCCAGAGGATACAGGTGACAACATGGGACAACAGGATGTTTATTAGGATAGCAGGCAGCTCATTGTTGTCCATTAGTTGCATATAGTTGAACTTGACTCCCCAGGGAAGCTTTGGGCACCTGTACCTACCCGAAGCCCTCAGATGAAGTGCCATCGTACAGAGGCTCACGCTGAAGAGCACCAGTCAGGTAGAGCTCAGACAGCAATTAATGCAAAGCTGTTTGCGGTTCCTGGTTAGGAGCAATTCCCGAACAATGTGAAAAATGGGAGCTTTTACACGCTAATTTAACTGGCAACAAATGGCGTGTTCATGTACAAAGTGCTGAGTGTTGAGAGGGCTCTAGTTCCTCCTAAAGTTCCAGCCCTTGTCACTACCAGTGTCATTGCTTCAGCTACTTAGTTTCCTGAAGACCATCATCGCTGGAGAATTCCTAGATGTTTGTGACTTCATAGACATTAATTCGTTCAAGTTGTTAAATCATTGAAGCGTTGAGCTGTAATTGTGAGCAGCTTTGTTCCAACTACTTTTTTTGCAGAGCTGCACAAAAATTCTGCTTTTCTGTATCTTAACATTGCTTGAATGTAATAGAATTTTCTTCTGCTAATAAACGGAGGCATTAAGTTTCTAATTTAGGGACAGGATAAAATGAGCTGTGCTGTGATTTCTAATCATGGGACAACTCTTCTAATGTGCACACGTTCGGTGTTTGTCTTATAAAAATGCTTTCTTAACAATGCCCATTGCAGCTAATTTGTAACTACATAGTGTAAACATTGATTTCCAGAGTTTTTTTAATAGATCCCCAAGCTACTTAATTATCACTTACTGACCCTTGTTTTCTAATGGTGATTAGTTTAGTTTCTTCAAACTTTATAAGAACTGGGTCTCAAGTGGCAGTAAGATGGACACCTTCTTCTTCCATATCTAATAGGACACGAAGATCTCCAAAGCATTACTAGTTCATGTCTTCCCAGGAGTAGGACCTTCATGGTGATACCCCTCTTAGCTTGACATCTGGAATATTCTTTCTGGTTCAGGTAAAGCTTGTATTAAAAGCTGGGAGAAACAAAGTCCAATCAGAACTTCTCTGGGGTTTAAAAAAATCTTTTGAAACACTTGACACAGAGTTCAACAAATGGCTTGTACAGCTCTACAGCAAACTGGGACATCTTCTCATACTAGGACTGGAAAGAATATCCTTGGGCTAGAAATCCAGGCCCTGGGACCATGCACTGCAAGCAGCTGTGTTGTGCAGAGTAGCCACAAGGCTAAAAGCACTTGGCTTATTCTGTCCTCAAAGCAAGATAAATCCTGTCCTGATAGCATTGTTGAAATATATTGAGAAGACTAGAAGAGAAGCAGGAAGTGTGTGTGTGGGGGGGAAGTGCTTGTTAAAGTAAAGGGCATAAAAGAGAAATGGTAGGGACTGATTTTGACTCTAGTTAGGTAGAAAATTTGAGAAAGGTTTTTACTGAGAAGAGAGGAGAGCTTCTGGAAGACACTTCCAAAAGCAGTAGTTGTTTGTTTTCTTCTTACCTCCTGTTGTCAGAGAGCCAGATCTATCTTAAAAGGGATACTGAGATGGTCTGTCAGTGATGACAGGGCATGGCTCAGAAGCTTCCACCAGTCCGAAACAAGCAGGAAAACTTTTCTTCTTGTCAAACACAGTTATCACTGAAAACTCAGAAAATCAGGCTAAAAGATGAATTGGGTTGCCTCCTACCCCATCCCTCCAGCCGATAGCATGACTAGCTGTATCTTTCATTCTTGACCAACATCTACCCTTTCGTTAAAGACACGCAATGACGGAGCTTGCTCAGACTTGTAAGAATTTTTGGCTCATTTTGGACTTGCTTCCATGGTAATTCCAAATCCTGTCTTCCAATGCTGGCATTGTAGCTCCCTTGTAGCTAGTCCTACCCCTGTCTATTACATTTGAATAGCTGATTTTTCCTAAGTAACCGTAGAATTTTGCATGTCTTTTTTGAATAACATCTTTTTTTTTTCTTTTTTTTTTTTTTCCCCCCAGACTTCCTCAGCTAATCAAAGCTGTTTTGAATACTAAGTCTTTTTTCTAGCATATTTGCAAGGTGCCATATCAAAGTTTATTAAGCTCAGCCTCTGTCCTTCATTCTTGTCATTAATGAAAATATTGAATAATACAAGTTCTGGGAAAACTACAAAAATCTAGCTTGATGCATCTCTCCAGTTTGATGGAGAAGTAGCAGTAACTAGACTGGGTATGAAATTTCCCTCTCCTCCAACTGACAATCAAGAACAATTTGCTTTCACAGATTGTGAAATGTTCGAAGTTTAAAATCTTTTATGAAGAGAAGTCTCCAAAGGCTGTGGAAGTGTAGAATATGCCTAACAGCAGAATTTACTCATAGACTGTAGAAGATCTATGCTCTAGCTGTAAAATCCAGAAACATTTAAAGGGAGATGACCTGCTCAAGGAAATTCTTTAAGTATTTATGGCACCCTGCCAGACAACTACCTGGCCAAGACACCTCCTGGCCTTAAAGCTGGATAGTTACAGAAATAATCTCAGCAGATTGCTGGAAAGAACCCTGTGGATGTAAGCCTTTTGGAAGAGGTGTGACCTCTGTAGAAAGCTTGGCAATTCCTTAAAGGTTTTATTTCTTTGAAAAAAGCTATTGTGACATGCTACTTTGGACTTTTGAGTCAGATAGTGATCCCATACTGATGGTACACTGATCTGCATGTAGCGAAGTACTTCTCAGACATACTTCTAAGGTGCTTAGACATTCATATGACCAAGAGGAGTGCTTGAATTTTTCAAGGTAATGATTCCTTGTACCTTCAAGCTTTAAAGAAACCTCTAACTTCATGGTATCAGGAACAGCACTCTACAGAAGGCAGATTAGTCCAAACGGTTCTGCTGCCATTCAAAGGGATCTCAACAGGCTGAAGAAATGGGCCAACTGGAGTCTCATGAAGTTCAACAAAGGGAAATGCCAAGCTCTGTCCCTGGACAAAAATAACCCCATGCCACTAGTACAGGCCAGGAACTGAGAGGCTGTAAAGCAGCTTTGCAGAGAAGGACCTGTGGGTCCTGGGGGACACCAAGCTGAATGTGAGCCAGCAATGTGGCCTTGTGGCAAAGAAGGCCAACAGCTCCTGGGCTGCATGCATTAGGAAGAGCATCACTCGCAGATCAAGGGAGGTGAACCTTGCCCTCTGCTCAGCACTGGTGAGACACATCCAGAGTGGTGTCCAGTCCCGGGCTCACTGGTACAAGACAGACATAGGCTTCTGGAACAAGTCCACCAAAGGGTCATAAAAATGATTAAGGGATTGGAGCATTTGTTATATGGGGAAAGGCTGAGAGGGCTGGGACTGTCCAGCCTGGAGAAGGGAAGACTCAGGGGGATCTTATCAATGTGTATAAATGCCTGTTTGGGGGACAGTAAAGAAGACAGAGTCAGACTCTTCTCCTTGGTATACAGTTAAAGGACAAAAGGCAACAGGCACAAGCTGAAACACAAGAAGTTTGGTCTGAACATAAGAAAACTATTTTTTTATGTTTTTACAGTGATGAGGGGTTGAACACTGGAACAGGTGTCCAGAGATATTGCAGAGTCTCCATTCATGAAGGTACTAAAAATCTTACTGGAAACAGCTCTAAGCAGCCTGCTCTAGATGATCCTGCTTTGACCAGGGTTGGACTAGGCAATTTTCAGAGGTTCCATCCCACCTCAATGATTTTGTGATTCCTGGGGACATTCTGACATGTGCCTCCAGAGCACCCATGTGTGGCACCATCAGAAACAGGGCACTGACTTGAGTCCCAGTTTGTACAAAAATCCAAATGAGTAATTTGCATTTTGATAGAAGGGAATGAGAAAAAGGTGTCTGCTCCCTGTGTCTCTCACACTTAGCAGAGACACCTCTACGTGTACCAACTGGTGCCAAATTAGCATTTTATGCATAAATAGCTCTGGAAAGGCAAAAGGAAGCAGTGAAGAAGACCCTGTGTGATGTAAGTACAGACCTTTCTACACATACAGGTCTGGATACATAATAAAAAATGCTCTCAGTTACACACTTTATCCATTATTATTATTATTGTTAATGTTTTCCTATCATTATCTGGTTTTAATTACAGGCAAAGATGGATATGTAAATCATCCCCACTCTGAGCTAATGAAGAAGCAGTTGCATTTTCTTTCCCATAGTGAGGGAGGACACAATAAACCTGGTGCCCCAAAGCCACAGCCCTGAGCACAGGGTAAACCATTAGTTACAAATGACCTGTTTGAAAAACAGGGAACAGGGAGCTGGGGAGCTGCTGCTGGGAAGGACCATGGGAAGTGTTGGGAGCACTGACTGGAGAGGGACAAGAGACATTGCTTGCTGCAAAGGCAGATTCGAATTTCTGTACAGGGAAACCACCTGTCTTTGTGCATTTCCACACCGTGTAAGGAAATGGGACTAGAACGGGAGACGGAGTCTGTGTATCAAGAAATGCTTTGCTGATGCAACTGTGCTCTTCTCCACATAGAAACTACCCAGCAGAGCCTCAAAAGCTAGGCAATGAGGAAACAGCATACTGGAATTTTCTGTATACGTATATTAACAGTGTTTATTTTTCTCAGCTTCTCAGGTAAACCTTTTTTTGTTCTGTCTATTTCTTATTTACACATCCATTTTTTTTTTCCCCAAGTTGTACAGCCTTTGTGTGCACTGCAGAGACGCTTCTGTGAATATAGTCTGTCCAACAGGCCCCTGATATGTAATTAAATGCTGCTTTCTGAAGGCATCTGTAGGATCCTGAGGAAAACAAATACTTCTTTAGTTTACAAGTAGGTCAGAAAGCATTACCTATTGCTCAGATGGATTCCTCTCTTTGAGGTGCAGAACCTGGAGCTCTGCTTGTGCTCTGATTTCACGGTGTTCTGTGGCAGAGCTGCTTGGGTTGCCCTATAACCAAAGTAAGAAGGCAAACATTTTAAGGGACATCTTAATGTGTACGTAAAATCTGATCAATATTTCCATGCTGCTTCTCTATATCACAGAACAATAATGGTCCAATCTTTCTATACTAACATCCAATAATTCTGGACTGAACTTGAGGGCTGACCTGTACTGGGCTGTCACTGGTGCTGTGTGAGGGAGAGTAGCAAAAGAGGCCATTGTATCACTGCATCTGGAAGAGATATAAATTTTCTCAATGACCTGTAGTCAACAGCTGGCCTGTGTACCCAAGTGGTTTGCAATGGAATTGCAGAGTGCTGCCATGATGATGGTATCAGCAAGTTCTGGCTGCAGACAAGTCAGCCTCTGAGTGCTACCTTCTGTGGAGCTGAAATGGCTTTCTGTGAGGGCTTTTCCAACAGAATCCAAGATGTTGTGGCAACAGCTGTCTGCCACTGTGACACCCAGACAACGTAGCATACTCTGTCTCTGGTACAACTAGCTGCTGAGCAATTTGAATCCCAGCCCTGCCATCCTCAGAGGACCTCTGCAATAAAATAAAATGGCCTGCAGTTCTGGGGTGAGGCTGCTGGAGTTTCTCCCATTATCCCAGATCTGAGACTCCAGGAAGAAGGAAGAATTTCTCCTTCCCAGAACAGTGTTCCTCATTAGCCCTACTTTCAGGCAAACAGTTTTTGTCTGAACTAGTATCCTTCAGCAGGACAACAGTACCTCAAACGTGCTCCTTTTGGGCCTGCGTGCTTTGTGCATTAGTCCCTCCTGCCTTGAAAGACGAGATGTCTGTATTTACAGGTTTATCTAGACAGTGTTGTCATATCCACATGGAGTAGCATACACTGAAACTTTAAAATGTGCCAGACTCCCTGCCTTTTTTTCCTTTAAGCCGTAGGGTGTTTCTGATTTGTTCTTTACTATGCCTTCCTTGAAAGGGGGGAGTGTTGTGTTGCTGAAGTGGCAGCCTTGGGCAAGATGTGGTATGCGATTTCTCTCACCAGCTCTGGGCTTAACTGCCAGCATCGGGGTGCTTTGCCTTGCTCTCCCTTCCTGTACTTCTTTCTCTCCCAAGAAGCAGTGAGAAAATGCTGCCCTTGTCTTTAACTCATATCCATTCAGGGCAACAGGGGCTTCTGCCTTGGTCTCCAGAAGTGGAAGCAGCCCCTGCTGCTGGAGCATCTTTAGCTGCAGCCCTGCTGAGGTGCCCCTCCTGCAGCTGAAGTGTAAATCCCCAGTAGCTCTTTTAACCACCCTTCTCATACTACTTGAAAAATAACTTTCTCTTGTCATTAATGCTAATCTATAGCCACATTAATGTGTGAAATCACTGGGTGTGAAAATAGTGTACTAACCACTACTTAATGTAATATTACCACAGTAATGTCTCTAAAAATATCTTGTCCACTTGATTGCTTTCATTGTGAACTAGAGATAATGTACCACTTACAGCTGATGATTAAAATTCATAAAGCTTTGGTTCTTAATTACAGCAACTTGCAATCAAAGTGAAATGTCAGATCCTGAATGTTGTTTATCTGTATACAAATTCACAAAAACAAGAAAATATAAGGATCGTCTACACAACAAAGCTGAGCTACTTTGCTTTAAGTTAAGTAAAATAAATACTCATGTGAGTATTGAGACAGGTTGGAATTGGTGGGTGTGAGATCTTTGACGTGGCAGAACTCATCTTGTATGAAATGCACATCTTTGGGAATATTCAAACATTTAAATTATGGATAAGATTTGGAAAGTATATTGATGAAGATGGAAATGTAAACTTCATAGAAAAGTGTTGCGGGTGGATGGACCTATTTCACGAATAAGAATTTTGCAATGCTCAAGGTTAAACCAAAGATGGAGATATCTGAAAATGCAGCGATGAGTTCCCCCTGCCACAGGGAGTTACCATGGTGGCTGGCAGGAAAGTGTAGCATCCTTGGTTTCAAATGTCAAAATGATGCAACTATAATCATGTTCTTGGTCAACAGTGGCACTGTACAACAAAACCGTATTCTTATGGGTGCCCTTAGCACTGTTTTTCCAGAGCTATGGTATTTCTTTATGGTTTGGGGTTTGTTTGTTTTCTTTTTTTTTTTCCCCAAGTTAAATGCTAAACTCTGAGGGTTTATACTGCTCTGGAATGTATCTTATCCTTAATTTACTAACACATACTCTCAGCCCTTACTCCATGTCAACATAGTTCCCCCCTTTGCCTTTTCGCTTTGTTCTTGTGTATGAGATACAGGCATAACTAAGTGTAGAAACTACAGTTCTATTCCATTTATAGTCCTACAGGCATTCTCCATTTGTTGTATTTGCCCTGTGCCAGTCGGGAAAAATCCAAACCAGAGGGAGCCAATTTCTCATAACATCAATAAAACAAAAGAACCTTAGAACAATAGGATCACTTCCTTACTAAATCTGAGAAGCTCCATTTCGTTCTTCTGATTGTCACTTTGAAGGAGATCTGACCTATTGTTTGGAAACTTCTTTAGAAAAGCTAAGGTTTTTTTCCATGGAATACTCCCACTGTCTATACCTAGATATTTATTTTTTTTTTGCATCCTTTTTGCCAGTAGATTACAAAAATTCTTTGCATAAATGGGAAATCAAACTTTGACAATGGTATTCATTTTACTAGGCTTTCCACACCTCCTGTCCCTTCAGGTGTTACTCTTTCTGGTGGTTTTGCTCATCTTTGCAGTGGCGCTGGTGAGGAGAGCACTCAATTTTAGAGCTGATACAGTACACCCAAGTGTTATTGCTTTGGCAGTTTGTCTCGGACTTTTGCTATTTGCCTACCTCTGTTCCAGCTACACTGGCAAACGTTTTCAAAACAGGAAAACCATTTCCTACACTGGCTGCATCATGCAGCTCTGATTCACTGTGACTTATCCTGGCATGGAGTCTGTAGTGCTGGCCATTGTGGCTTGTGACAATTTTCTAACTGTCTGCTGGGGTTTACGCTACTTGTGTATCGTGAACAACACGGCGAGTTTGCAGCAGGAATGATTTCTATGGCTGTGTGGCTCAGTGAGCTCCTTGGTACATGCTCTCCTAATGTCAGTCGTAGCCATCAGCGATTCCTAACAGCTCAGCAGTTCTGGGATGTCCTGCTGCTACCAAAGCTCTCCTGCTTGCACTGCTGCTCTCCATGTGAAGCATGCTTTGATTACAGTAAGCCTGTTCATTGTGACCTTCTGTACAGGCTTCACGGGCACCATCCAGAAGACAGACTCAGCCACAAGTACAGCAGAAGCCTCTGAGCAGTGCAGAGGCAAAGTCACCTTTCCTCCCCACTTCTGTCCCTTTGCACCTTCAGGCTAACCCCTTTGCCTGGGGCATGGTATGAGTTTGCTGGGATGCTACCTCTTTACAGCGGTTTCTAGAGGTCTCTCACTGAGTCCTGCTCACAGCTCTCCCCTACTTTGTACCTGATCCCTGTTTCAGTGTAGAAGGTGTAATGTGGCACAGTCCAGGCCAAAAAGGAATGAAAAAATTCTGTCTTGTTCATGCCGGGTAGAAAACTAGTAGGAAGTTTGATGCAAGTGTCCTGTTTATGTTGCAGATAACTTGGTCCCTCACATCTCAAGCAATGGGTTTGCAATACATTACTTCCTGCAAAATCTGTTAAGACAATTACCCATCATTTTTAGTGCCAAATGCATCATGTTTTATGTTAGGTGGCTTGCAGCTGCAAGTGGCATCTGTATGGACCTCCTAGTCTGCCTCCAGAGCCTGAAGAAGCTAATTTGCAGGTATCTTGGGTACTGCTCCCCTCCACGGCAGTGTGCACTGTGGACATACTCCTCTCAGCTTACTTTTCAGTTCCACTCTTGGGGCTGTTCATGGTCCCTGGAAGGCTGCAGCTCTGGTGAAGATATGAAAGGAGATGCACTTAGCTAAGCTATGTCTATGTTGAGTACAGAGGTACAGATAAATGCCTCAGTTTTCACAGCACAGTTTAATCAGGCAGAACCTGGCACAGTGGTGCAGAGACAGGTCACCAGGAGCTGCCTGGCCTGGGGGAGAGAGCCGAGATTTTCTGAGCAGCCCAAGCCCACTGAGGAACTTGTCCTCAAGAGGCAACGTCTGACAGCTATCCCACTCACATGAAACACCACATGTCGAGGAATTTAATGTGAGCACAGCAGGCCAGGTTTGCATTTTGCCTGTTGCCTCTTCACACTTCCCGAGTGCTGCAAAAAGGCCCAAGCGTCAAAGGGAAGGCAGCCCCTGGCAGTCGTGCTTCCTGCCACTGGAAATCCTGCCGGCTCCCGCTGCCATATGCTGCAGGTTGCTTGGGGACGCAAGGCTCTCTTGTGCCTCTCACGTTAGCCTTTTATTCCATGTAACAGGTTCAGGGCTAGTGATGACAGCTTTGCACCCAGGGGTTAGACAGTTAATTTAGATTGGGCACCCGTGGCTCCCTTGTCCTCTCTGGCTGAGGATAGATCTCCTTTAAATGCCATATTCATTATCTACTCCATGAGCAAGAAGTCAGACTGTGCAAAGGAGGCGAGGAGGTACAACATGTAAAAAACATGTCCTCCCACTCTCCCTTTTCTGCAGGATAGGCGATGTTTGACTTCACACTCGAGGAAGCAGCTGAGAAATCCTTCAGATGGTTAAACATTTTGAATGGCTTGGATGCGTAAATGTCCTAGATTTTAAAAATTTCGCAGAAGTACTAGAGTTACAAAGTGGACCATGAAATGTTCGTGGAGATGTTCTTACCCTCCAGCTACTGACATCAGAACAAATAATGGAGTAAGGGAAGGGAGGTGGGAATTTTAGGGCAACAGGAAATAAATAGGTGATGCTAGGTTTCAAAATTAATTTCTCATCCTTAGAAAGGACACGATACACTTCCCTGGTTTTGGTTTCTCTTGTTTCAGAGAATATTTCATTTCTGTGAAAATTTGCCATTTCAGTCTAATAGCATTTATGTTTTGAGTGATGCTTTCCGTCTCAGAGGGCTGTGGTTCTGATGACCCTGGGGCTGAGGCTTGGTCTCACCGACAGTCACCAGGGAATCCGAAAGGGCAAATTGCCAGTGCTGGTAAATTACCATTTAGTAAGAGGAAAACATGGATTCTGCAATACATAACACTGCTCCTCAGCGATGCTCAGCTTCAGCTGCTCATTCAGCAGCACAGACGTGAGTGATTTTTCTTTCACTCTGCGGTGAATATGATGTTGCTGAAAGGTCCTGGCCTGATGGCTCTGGGAACTGAGCCCTGTGGAAGCCCTCAGCAGAGAGGCAAAGGATCCTGGCTACAGGCTGTTCTTCTCATCCGGTTTCAATGATGGAAGAGGAAACAGAGTTTATACAAAACCTAGCCCAACCCCCAGAAACATCTTGCTTTGTTTATGTTCCGAGCTAAGCCTGCGACTCTCGCTGTTTGGAAGAGCTATCCAGACATTTCTCCATCTGACTGACTTCACCTCTATTCCTTGATCTCATCGAGAGATCTGGCTTTTAGCTCCCGCTCGTGACGTCCCACTTTTCTCTCTCTCTCTCTCGCTTCTGCTCTCCAGCATCTGAAAGATCCCTGTATAACGTGATTATGCAACCATGCAAATGGACACGGTTCTTTTCATTTACTGCAAACCCTGCTTCTGGTCTCCCATTATGAAAATAAAATCATCAGCAAGAGACGCGCTGTAGAAGGTAGCAGGAAGGGAGTTTTATGTGGCTGAGTTTGAATGCTGGAAGGTGGTATTAGAGATGGAAACAGACTATTTGAACTAAACTGGTGTGCCACCATCTCTCCACAGGAACCTGCATCAGTTAATAGACTCAGACAGTTCTCCTCTGAATCCTTTCCCCCTAGGAAATGGCAGATCCTCGCCTTCCTGGTTGTTTTCCTCGGCTGGAAGTCTCCCGCTGCCCCTCCCACCCCCCCCCGCCCCCACACGCCACCA
>WTSP01025264.1:0-23483 GCA_025331215.1 Actenoides lindsayi | reverse complement strand
GGGGGGGCTCCCTGCCCCTCCCCAACGGTAGTTGGTCTCATTTGGGTGTTGTGATTGAAGCATGTGGTTGTGGACCCTGCAGCATGCTATCTGTTTGTGGAAAGCTTTCTCTGGTCACGCAGCTTGCCCTCTTGCCCTCAGCTGCCATCTGTCTTGCGTGCTCCTGCTCCTCCACACCTCCTGGTCCCCCCACTCCACCTCCATGGCATCGTCATGGGTTCCTCTCTTGTGTTGCTAAATCTGAATCCGACTCTCTGACCACAGATCCACAGAGCAACAAGCTGATTTGTGCTCCTCAGGCGTCAAGTGCCAGGTTCTGTCTTGAGTTGGTTTGGGTTTGTCCTTCCTCCACCCTTCCCACCCTCCCCAGGTCCACGCACTAGTTGTAGGTGTGGGCTGCAGCTGCAGCTGGGAGGAACACTCTCTGCCTCTCCCTGGGGAGATGCTCTGGCAAGGAAGGGACCACGAAGCCCTTTTCCAGGCCCCGGTACAAATGGGAGGTTGGAGGCACCAGCAGGTGCATTGCTTGGTTGCCCCCTGTCCACTGGCAGGATGGCAGAAGAGTGATGAGCCTGGGGTTCTGGAGACCCATAGGGCATGGGCCCGTTGGGGTGAGGCTGAGTGGCACTGGGTGCCTCCTTGTCTAACTTTTTCCTTTGTAGGAGATCCCACCTGAACTGTAAGTAGAAGGCAGAGGAGGCAGTGCCTGCCCACGCGCCTGCCCCAGCCTCACCGCAATGGGAGCCCCCGATGATTTTCAGTGGGCCGGAAGGTACCTGCAGCAGGTCTGCTGTGCGTGACGGAGCAGCCTGACAGGCCGGTGGCTTCTCCCAGGCCAGCTAGCTCCACCTCTCTGTCCCTTGGACCCTTGGCCACGGGATGCATTGTGCCTTCCTTCCTGCCCAGCACGGCTGGCCCAGAGTTTTCCTCCCACGGCGACGCTCCCTTCCCACGTCCTGCGGTCCCGGGGGCGGTGGGAGGGCGGCAATGTGGTTGTGATTGCATGCCCACTCCTGCCAGTGGAGCCTCCTGTTATTTTGTAGTCTTTTATTCATTTTACAGTAAAACGGATTTCCAAGGAATGCACCCGAAAGCCCAACAAGAAAATATGTAGGAAAGGAGGTATGTAGCAAGCCGACCGGCAGAGAGGCACAGAGAGGAAAGAGAGAGAGAGTGAGAGGGTGCCTCTCTGGCCCCTGGCCTGTGGAATGCTCCTCTGGCACCTCTCTGAGCCACCACCCAGACCCCTGAGCAGCCCACCCTGCCATGCCCAACTTCCTGCTCAGAGGAGCCCCGTGGATGCTCCTGCCACCTCCACTCCCCAGCTGGGGGAGCTGGGACTGGTGCCAACTGGGAGCATACATCTGCGGTCAGGTCAGAGGAGGATGCTCACATTGCTCTAGGCCTTTCAGAACAGCTTCTCCTGGGCTGAGCCTATGCTCCTGCCTTCATCCTGCTGGCACCAGCAGCCTCCCAGCCCCTGGGTTTGAGGGGGATCCTCTCATGATAGGTATCACTTAAAGGCACCCATTCTTTAGGGGTGCATCCCCTCCTGGGGGTGTACAGTTGTGCTCAGGGAAGCACCTGTGTGATAGGGGACTGCAGCCCATCCTGGATGGAGCTCTTGTCCTGTTGCATCCCTGGTCATTTTGCAAATAAAACTCCTCACTTAAAAGCATAGAACCACTCCTGGCTGTATAAACACTGCCATGCTCTGCCCCAGTCCTTGTTCTCACCATGGCTACTCCCTCCTGATTAACACCCTGATGCCTCTGCCAGCCCTTCCAGTGAGGAACTGCTCTCCACCCCCTAGCACAGCATCCTCCCTGAGACGCAGCTGGCTCGCAGGCAACTGAGCATCTCCAGATAAGACACATCTCTGCTTTGCCCTGCCTCCATCCCCAGGGCCACGTGGAACTCATCCTTCTGCACTTCAGAGCAAGGGGGACAGCACAGCCCCCCTTGCCCCAAAGTGATCCTGTGTTCCTCGCCAGCACCACAGGCCAGGGAGTGGACACATGCAAATGAGAGCTGGCTCAGCCCCTTGTCAGACAAATGCTTCTCCAGTCCTGCTGCACCATCCCCTCACAGGATGGGAGAGCCCTGGCTGCTCTGTATCCCCAAGTTGGATGTGCAGGTAGTCAGGCAGCCACGCTCTTCTGAAAGGCTCAGTGCAAGGAGGGGTTGTCTGGTGGACAAAGGCTGCCATCCTGGGCTTCCTGCAGCAGCAGGGGTCCCTGCATCCTGGCCTCCACCTCCCTGCGCCCCTGGGGTTGGTGGGGCTGATGCAGCTGGGCTTGGAGGTTTGAGGATTGCTTTCCTTCCAGCCTGGAAGTTCTGTTGTTGGGTTTCTTTGCTTTGCTTTTCCTGTTGCTGTCCTGGCATTCACATGCCAACTCTCTGAGTGCCAAGGCTGCCCTTGAAAGGCCTGGTGCATTAGGCAGTCGTTGCACGCTGCCTCCGGTGCTGGCTGTGCCAGTGATAACCAGCTACTTCAAAGCACTTCCTCTCCTGGCCCTCCCACTGGCTGCTGGAGCTGGCGGACCCCGCCACCCCCAGCTGTATGGCTAGGACCCCAGAAGCAGAGTCTGGGTTACAGCTGGAAAAGGGGGACAATGTATGGTATGGCAAAACACCTTGGGCGTTCTCATCTCCTGGTTTTCCCTCCCTGTCAGCTCTGCTCAAGAGCAGAGTTTCTTTGCAGCTCATCTGCAGTCATCTCTGGTCTCCTGCTGGGGAGCTGGTGGGGGACATGGCCTCTGCCCCCACCAGGCTCAGCTGATTGATGGACCAATAGATCCTCAGTGCCAGCCATTTGGGCATCCAGGCATGACGTGCTGGGAGTTAAAGCACCCAGACACCGGTGCTGCCCTTCAGCTCTGGCTACAGCTTTGGTGGCCCTTGGCTCTAATTAATTGAGTCACTTGTATTACACACGTAAGCTTCCCCACCCCTTGTCATGTGTCCTGGGTTAGTAATGCTTGGAGTGAGGGTAATGTACCTGCTCTACTGATTTCTTTGGGCTGTGTGTCATTTGAACACTGTCTCATTCTGGAATATTCTTGATTATTGTTTGTAAGGCCACACATGAGTGGTGAATGAGCTCTCCTCTCACAGAGCAGGCAATTGTGCAGTATTTTGGTGGTTCAAAACACCTCAGCTCCTGCTTTACAGGAGTTTTCATGCTTTCTGCCACCCTGAAGCTCAATGTGTTTCATAGCAGCCGAAGGACTGATAATTTATCAGAATTTATCCCTGGCAGAGAAAAACATCCTTGTTTGCCTGCCCAGTTGCCCACAGTAATCTTCTATATGGAAATTTCCTACATGCCAGTCCTCCATACAAATTGATCCCTTCTCTGGGAGCAAGGCAGGGCAGTGGTGCTTTGAGAATAATTAGCCATGCACGGAGCTGTGGGAGCTGAAAGTGCTGAGTGAGGCTTAGTGAAGGTTCATGTTTAGCTATGAAGTAACACTGCCCACCCGAAGAGCATGTACACACACACAGAGGTACAGTATGTATGTGCAAAACGCAGCTCTGCTCTTTGCTTTGCGCTGCCAACACTTCCAGCCTGTGCTTGGCTGTGGTGGATGCTGGGATGCTTTTCCCACCCCTTCACCACCAGCCTGGGCAGGCCTTGCTGCAGGGCATGACGAGGCGGATGTCGTTTTTGAAGGGAAAAATTGTAGCTGCCCTGTACCTAGCAATCCTCCCTACTTTTTACTGGCAACTACCCTAATGTCTCTCACCGAGGCTGTGCAGAATCTGTGATACTGTGGAGACAAATGTGCCAGTCTAGTGTCTTGCATGGCTGGAGCTCCCAGCAGCTCCTGGGCTCAAGATGTGCTTTGGCTGTTCTGTGGGAAAAGCATTGTGGCTTCTTTGCTGCTCTCCAAGAAGCGAACTTATCTCATATCAGCTGAGACTTCCCTATGGCTGAGCAACTTCTGTAACGCTTCCTTGCTGTAAGGCTTCTCACCAGCCTCCTGAGGTTTGCATAGCTGGTTGGAAGCAGACCACTGCCCTGGTGCTCCACTTCCACTCTGAGGAGCAATTTACAAAGGTGAGGGTAGGTGTTTGTGCTGGCAGAGGCAGCAGAGTGAGAAAATGCAGTGCTTTTATTGAATTCACTCAAGGATGAAGATAACTCCTCTGCATCACCCGAGGACAGGAAGGGGCTGGGCAGCACCAAGGTGCACTGCAGTTCTGGAGCGAGGGCTGATGGCTGGAGGGGAGCTGCCTCTGCCCACAGAGTTCTACAGTAGGAGGTTCAAGGGTTGTCATCAGTCCTGGTCCTGTACCTTGTCACTCCCAGAGAAGCACCTGAGCTAGTGTGGCCACCAGCGTGTGTGCCTCTGAGTGCATGTGGCCAGCAGACGTGGTGACAGCATTGCTGTAGGCTCCTGCTCCCTGCATCCTCACAGTTGCTGCATGGGAGTGGGTGCCCTGGGGAGGTTGCACTGAGGAGGGGGTCCTAGGGTTGCCCATGGCCACCCTGAGTAGACATTTGAATCTGGAAAGGTGTCATCTCAGGCTCCTGCTCTTCTCTTATCCACACCACACTGAGTGCAAAGTCTCCAAGGCCCGAGGCTCCTCACCCTCCTTTATCTCTGTTTGCTCTCATGTCATTGCTATTGACATGGTTTACTTAAGATAGTGTAAGTCTGGTGTGGATGCCCCTGTTTCAGAGAAATTGATTTTATTTTTTACTGAACTTGAGCTTAAATCTTCCTGGAGCCTTCAGATAAGATCGTATGCATCCTTCCTATCAGTTTGAACAATGTCACTCCACAGTCAGCTTAAAGTGAAGCAGCACAACAGACATTCACACTGGGTTAATGGAGGGAGTCTTTGATGGATAAGGAGAGTAAGAGCCACAAGTCCTTTTGGTTTTTCCAGCTGTGAATCCACAGGCTTAAACTCATCCCTGTGAGAGCAGGTACCACAGGGCTTTGCATGGTGACTTTTGCCAGTGCAGAGAAAGATCTCCTGGGATGGATGTCCTTGAACATGGCAATAACCAGTGGAGGGAGGAAATGAAGTGCAAGGAATGAGTGAAGGAAGCTCTCATGAGCTGGGCAACATTGGTGGACTGTTGTGGAGGTGAACAATGTAGTGAGAGGAAAAAAGCTCACTTGGTCACAGTAGCCTGTGTTTGCTGTAGCCCCAGCCACCTTGGCACCTTCCTGCCAATGGGGAAGGCTCATGCTTGCATCTGCCATTCACACATGCCACTGCTCTTCCCTTTCCCCCTGGTGTCCATTACTGTGCTCCTGCTTTGCTTACCTTCCCTGTGCTGCTTTCTACCATCCTTTTTGTGGTGTGTGAAGCTCAGGTTGCTTTAGGCTTGTCCCAGCTATCCCTAAGTTCTGGGGCGGTGGTCTTCAGCTGGATCCTTCCCTGCTCGGTCAGGACAGTTGCTTAGATCACAGGGATGTTGTCCACTGCCCTCTCTTACAGCCTGGCAGCACTGCATAGCTGGTTCCTCCATCCCTGTCAGCATGGAGAACTTTGTCCACTGAAGAAGACCAGGCTAGAGGGCTGCAGCTCAGACAATGTTCAGTTTGGGGCACCGCAGTGTAAGAAAGACATCAAGGTGCTCGAGCAGGTCCAGGGAAGGGCAACAAAACTGGTGAAGGGTCTTGAGAATAAGTCTTACAAGAAGTGACTGAGGTATCTGGGGTTGTTTGTTCTGAAGAAAAGGAGGCTGAGGTGAGACCTTCTCACTCTCTACAACTACCCTAAAGAAGGTTGTAGAGAGGTGGGTGTTAGTCTCTTCTCAGAAGTCACAACTGATAGGATAAGAGGAAATGGCATCACATTGCTCCAGGGGAGGTTTAGGTTGGACATTAGGAAAAACTTCTATATTGAAAGGGTTATCAAAGACTGGAACAGGCTGCCCAGGATTGAATTGCCATCCCTGGATGTATTTAAAAGCTGTCTAGATATGGTGCTTAAGGATATGGTGTAGTAGTGGCCCTGTTAGAGTTAGATAACTGTTGGACATGATGATCTTAAAGGTCTTTTCCAGCCATAGAAATTCTGTGATTCTGTACTGGGGCTTTAACAGCACCAGGGCTCTCAGCAGTGGAAAGGGATCTCCATTTGCTTGTGATCGGCTTTCCAGCTCTGAAGCACAGTGCAGATGAAAGCTCACTGCCTGTGGTCTTCATTAGAGAAAAATCCCTGTCTCTGAGCAGCACCAAGGAGGTTGGCGCATAGCAGTGGTTAGCAAATACTGCATGACTACTTCATCATTTAAGTGCTTTCTGGGCTAGCAGCTCCCTAATGAAGATGCAGTAGGTCTGGCTGGGCAGCTGCATGTGCCCAGCTGAGTGTGCATCTGGCGGGTGGGCCGGGAAGGGAGCTCATGGGAAGGATGCAGCAAGGAGGGGGGATGCTGAGGCAGGGGTGCTGACAAAAGAGGTGGCAGGGATGAGGGTGGTGTTGGTTGAAAACAGGAAAATTATATGAGGAGGTTGGAGGATGACTTGGTAGGGAAGTGGAGGTGAGGAGGCAGGGCTGTGGCATGGAGGCAGTAGGTGGGCAGGTGAACTCTGAGTTGGAGAAAATCATGATGGCTTTGGAGACAGTCAAAGACAGCCTCAGGCAGGAGCAGCTCTGGAGATAGCCCTGAGGAGGAGCAGTTCTACTTCACCTCTTCCTGTCAGTGTGTCTCACCTGGTCTTAAACACCTCCCCAGGCTACTTCTTCTAGTGCTTTCCTGCCCTTTCTTCCAGGAAGGTTTCCTTCTTGTCCAGCTTCAACCTGTCTCATATAGCTCCAAGGCTGCCTGTGCTCTGTGCAGCAGAGTGTGCAGCTCTCTTCCACTTCACCACGTTGCAGTGGCCTTTCCTGTGTTGGGCTGCTGCTGTAGTTCCCATCACTCCTCTGCTCCCAAGATTCACATGACCCAGCTTCCTGCAAACTTTTCTTGCCTGATGGATTTTTCTAGACTTCTGGTTATTGTTTCCCCAGACTTTCTCCAGCATGTCCTGGGTGCTTAAGGTGTGCAAGACTCTTGCGCCAACAGAGCTGCCCCACAGCTATATCAGACCCCTCACTCCCTCATCACAAATTCCTTTTAAATTCAAATCCTGTTCCTTTCTGTACGGCCATCTACGGTATCCACCAGGCATGTCACATGTGGCATCCCACTCCCAGTATGGAAGTGAGGACAGCTTCACTATTTCATCTCCCCAGACAGTTTCATGCTTGTCTAGTCATGAGCTGCAGTGCTGCCTCTCACTTGTGGGAACCTTGCTGGAGGCCATGCAAAAGCCTTGCTGTGGTGGTGATGGGTCCAGCTGGTGATTGCAGCAGCGCCCCAGAATCTGCGTGGTGGGACCTCAGAGCCCTGCACATCTGGAGGAGGCTGCTGAGCAGCATGGTCATAGTGCAGGCAGTCCTCTCCGGGGAAAACTCTGCTGTCACCCCTGAGGTCACTGTCACCCAGGGAACTTTTTTGGTGCATGCACTGGGAAGGAGAGGGCTGCAGGTCCTGGCCTGCAGCTCTACAGGGATAAAGGAGAGAACAGCCTCTACCCTGGCACTGCAGATTTGCTAAGGGCCATGCAACAACTGGAAGGCATTCAGGACATTACAGAAGCCAATATTTTTAGGGTTCTGCCTTTGTCAGGGCAAGCTGATCAGTGCCTTTGCAATCCTTGGTGAGCCATGCAACTAGTCTTTTAAGAAGGGAGTTGGTAGAGGACGGAGCCCAGCAGAGCAGGGAAACACTAACCACAATGGCTCCCTGCAGTGTGCCATGGTGGTCTTTTGCTGTGGAACCGGTGGTTTGTGGCATAGCTGTGACAGGCACAAGGGTACCACGTGGGGGTGATGGGCAGGATCCTGGCTGCTAGTCAGTGGCCACCCAGGGCAGCCCTTCATGTGGGCTCTGCTGGTGGCAGGAGGCAGTTGTACCCAGTGACGGCAGAGCTGGAAGCATGGCTCCTGCTCACACTCAGGCGGTGGTAGAGGGAGCTTTGCCTGACACATGGAGCCAAGGATGCATGAGCAGACAGGGGCCAGGCTGGGATGCAGGAGGATTGGCGAGTGTTGTGCGAGGCTGATCTGCCACCAACTCTGATGCTGCCCTAGGCCCCCCTCCTCCCTAGCACTCCCCAGGGAGAATCTGGGAAGGGGTCCAGGTGAAGCAGCATCCTGGTGCAGTTCTCAAGATGGTCCTGCCTGCACCCTACACCACACCTGCTCTGGGGGAGGTACAGTGTGAGTAGTCAGCAGTGCTGTGGGGCACAGGCCTGGCCCCACCATCTCTGCTATCATGATATTTTTGAATTCTCTTTTGGTTGGTTTTTTTTGTTTTGTTTTGTTCTGTTTGGTGTTTTGGTTTTTTTGTTTGTTCGTTTGTTTCGTTTGGTTGGTTGGTTGGTTTGTTTGTTTGGTTTGGTTTCTTTTCGTTTTTCTTTTTGTTTTGTCTCCTCGTGTTTGGTCCCTAGGAGCCAACGCTAAGAAACAGGGCGAGGACTTAGCGGATAATGACGGTGATGAAGACGAAGGTATTTCTGTGCTCAAGGCTGCCACTGCATGACACGCAAAGCAACTCCGTTTGCCCACCATCCGCTGCCATCCCCAGGGAACCCTGTGTGTGTCCATCTGCAGTGCTGGGCAGCTACGTGGGGTGGGGGGCAAGCTGTCCAGCTGTGCAGGGCACCCAGGCCCTTCCGTTCCTCAGGACAGGGCAGGAAGCTCGAGCTTTTTTTAACTTTAGAATAAGTTCACCACCACTCCACTTGAGCGAGGGCAGGGAGGAAGCATGGCAGCTTGGGAGGAGAGGAGCCCTCATCACCTGGGCCCATTTTACCCTGAGCCTGTTCACATCCCACTTTCAACTTCATCCCTCTGGAGTCAGTGACATGCAGCTGGGAGCCAGCAACCTTTCCTTCCACCCATGTCCAGCCCCTCTGTGAGCAGCACCACAGGGTGACCATGCCAGCAGCTTGGCACAGTTGGCACCTGCAGGGGCTGTGCCTGGGAGACTTGGACATGGTTTCTGTTAAATTGTCTCATTACTCACCCAACAGGAGCAAGGTCTTGCCTGCAACCAGGGCATCAACACCAGCCAAGGCAGAGTGAGTGTGCTGTCAAGCAGATGTGATTCTATATATATATCAGGGCGAAGCAAGCTGCAGAATACGCTGGTTTTAGTAAAATGAGGTTGTTCATCTGCAGGTTACAGAGTTGGTGTGTTTGGCTACAGGAATGTGAAGAGAAGGCAGGAGGAAGAGCTGGCCAGGGTGTAACCCTAGCACGCTGAGGACAGTAAAAACTCATGGTGTGCAGGAGTCCCAGGGCAGCCTAAGCATGACCTGGCAGATGGTATTTAGGATCTGGGAAACAGATGAAAAGTTTTTTCCTTGGCAGTACCAAAACCCTGTTGTTTTATCCCACTAACCTGTGCCCCAGGATCTCTTGTACCAGGGTGTAAAGTGGCATTCAGCCAGTGACTTGACTGTGCTAAATCTCTGCATGCTAAAATGAGCTGCAGTGATTAGGAGCCATTTATTCCACATGTTGCTGCTATTCTGCTGTATGTTCCTGCCCTTCAAGCATTTCAAGCAGGTGGCCCTGGGAAGAGTTGTCCTGCCATAGCTCTGCAGCATGGGCGATGTCTGTCCTGGAGGAGCTGCAAGTGCTTTTTGCTCCCCAGTCTGTTGCCTGGCTACATACTGACAATAGGAAAAGGGCCAGCACAGGTTTTGCTATATACTCATTCTCCTGGAGAGGTTTTCTATGTGGAAGGTAGGCCACCCTTAGCAATGCCACAGGCCACAGCTGAAGGTGGGCATGGCCAGAGGTACCCATCAGCCTGCCCTGCAGCACCCTGAGATACGCAAGTCATGGGGAGGAATGGATGTGGGCAGGGGTTAGGTGTGTGTGAGGGAGCATGTCCACCACGGCTGGGCATCCCCACTGAGTCGGTGTGGCTGTGCCCTGGGAGTCTCAGCCCCACAGGGACTGCAGCGGGGACTGGCTACTGGGACAGTGTGGTGTACTGATGAGGGAGACGTGCAGGGAGCTGGCCGGTGCAGCCGAGGCCAAACAGCCCCAGCAGGCAATGCCAGTGCACCCGAGCAAGGCACTTGGGTGTGAGTGAGCACAAGGAAGAGCAAAGTCCATCAGTGCTGGCTTGGCAGCTGAGGAGAGAGCTGGGCACTGCGAGGCCTGTAGGACCTGGCACCGTCTCCACAAGAGGTGCAACTGCCTCCTCCATGTAACATGGGTGAGATGTACCAGTAACCAAGCATAAGTGTTCTTCCCTTGTGCCTGGGCTAAGCTCCATGAGGGTTCCCAGGCCAGTGGGACAGAAGGGGCAGGAAGTCCCATGGACAGGGCCAGTCAAGAGAGGGAGTGTGGCTGTTCCCTGTCCGCTAGGCTCCCACAGTCGTTATTCCCCATCTCTCAGGGTCCCATCCCCCATCCTCACTCCATGCCTTATGCCCTGTCCTCACCTGGATGCTGTGCTCACCTCCCTGACACACACATATGCACACACTGTCTGCCTCATCACCATGTCCGTGCATGGGCACTGGGATGCCATGGGTTCACATTCAGGCAGACAGCAGGTTTCTGCCTTCCCAGGGGGTGGGAAGCAAGGGCAGGAGAATCAGACGTTGGAGCACCTACCAGTGTGCTCCTGCCTTCCAGGTCCTGCACACCGCCATCCCTGTTCTCCTGCATGCCAGCTTCCATGACTCCTGGAGCCAAGGGCTTGGGTCCAGCCAAAGACAGGACATGAGGCTGCATCCCAGGGCTGGACTTTGCAATTTTCACCCTCAATGGAGATGCTGCTGCTCTGGCTTCTGCACATGGCCAGAGCCCAGCTCCAGGGAAGAACAGCCAGGTCCAGCCAGCATCTCTCCCACATGTGCTGAGACTCCCAAGGGGACGGCAGTGTGGGGTTTGCTCAGTGGCTGCCACCAGCCGGAGAGGGACTGGCAGGCTTGGTTCAGTGGTGGTTGGCTTTGGAGGTCCATGCTGTGGCTGCCAGAAGAGCTCTGAGTTTGGCCTCTCAGACCCCTAAGCTCTGGGGGTCCTGGCAGCTGGCATTGCCCTTATCCTTGGTCTGCCTGTTGGGCAGGGTGCTGCGGCTGTTGATGGGGTCCTGTGTTTAACCACCTCTCCTTCCAGACATCCGGGACAGCGGGGCCAAGCCGGTGATGGTGTATATCCATGGTGGCTCGTACATGGAGGGCACGGGGAACATGATAGACGGCAGCATCCTGGCCAGCTACGGGAACGTGATTGTCATCACCCTGAACTACCGCGTTGGAGTGCTTGGTATGGGCTGGCTGGCATGGGCTGTGCCGCCAGCGCAGCTGGGCAGTGGGAGGAGCCTCCATGGCCAACTGGGCTTGAACTCTCCGGGAAGGGGGCAGGGGGAACACGGATGATGGCAGGATGTGGGCTGTACTGCAGGTGCTGCCCCTGCCCTCTGCCCTGGCCACCAAGCGGGGTGCTACGTGGCAGTTCCCCCAGTAGGCAGTCACATTGTGGCCTGGCTCCTGGCACTGACTCCTTGAGGCTCGCTTACACAACCTGGCTCAGTTGGAAGCAAATATTGGTCTGCAGTTAAATAAATAATGAATGTGTTTAGCCAGCATCTCCACTTGAGAAGGCTCGGAGTGGTGAGCTGCCAGCAGGCATTGCTTGGCTGCCCCTGGGGACTCAGCAGCTCTCCCTCCCTGGGCATGGGTTGCCTCCAAGTTGAGCTGCCGGGACCCCTGCAGCCACCCACTGTGGCCTGGCTGTCTGTAGAGGAGGTTACTGGAGAAGGTCACCAAAGGGTGTCAGGTGTAGTGTAGAGGATGGTGGGCAGTCCCATTTTCTTGAGCACTGGTGATCTAGAGAGGCAAAATGGGGACATGTGGTCAAAAGGCAAGGTGGTGCCACCTGTGCTGTAGCAGAAACTCCTGGGGGCTGGGACACAGGGAATTTCCCTGAAGCATCACTGCTGCCTCCCATAGCAGGAGGGAGAACAAAGGATGCAAAGGTTTGGGGAGAGCTCCTTCCCAGATGCTGGCAGGGCTGGGTGGCTGTCTTCCTAGCTATTCAGTCTGGCATAGCACTCTCCCTGGGCAGCTGGGCTATGTCCCGTACCTCTGATAGCCTCCAGACCCCATAGTCTCATGGGGAAGATGGCAGTTACCTGGTAGAAAATAGGCTTTTCAGTAAAAACCTGCCTATTCAAGACCTTAAAATATTAAAGTCAGGCCTTTAGGATGGATAGATGCAAATTTAAGAGACATAAGTCACAAAATCAAACTTAAATGGTGCTATTGTCATCTCCATTGAAGTGCTGCTGGAGTAGATCCCTGCTTGCTAGGTTACTCACCTGGATTTTACATCAGGACCAAGGTTCCAGAACCATGGAATTTCCTGCTTTGAGTCAAAGCAAATGAAACACTGATAGCTTATCTTGGGTGTTCCCTTTACTATTGAAAGCATTTCTCAGCATCTTCCTCACTGAGAGTCTTTGTATTTTAAGCTGCAATCAGTTCCTCTCTGCCCAGCCCACCTCTTTACATTTATAGAGCTTCCTCCAGGCCACACTAGTCCATGGAAAGCATTGGCCGTGGATGTGCTCAGCCTGCCTGTGGCCACTGGTGCTTTCTTGGCTCTCCATGGAGCACTTGTGAGATATCTTGACTCATTAGCACAGGTGGTAGTACGGGTAGGACAGGGCTTTGTGCCCGTCACCCCGTCACTGGTTTGCAGTTGGCTGGATAGGCTCCTCGGGGCTCGCAGCTCCACTCACAGCCTTTTGCCCCTCTGTGCCATGCGAAGAGTGGAGCTCAGTGGTATCCCTGCTCCAGCTTAGTGCTCACAGGACTTTCTTCATAGTAGGGTCTCAATTGTGGTGGGATGGGGTCCCACAGAAGCTCCCCTAGGCCTGGGAGGGGGGAGGTGGGAGGTTAGGACACCCCCTGCTTCCTCATCCCTAACTGGGCTCCCCTTGGCCCGCAGGGTTCCTGAGCACGGGGGATCAGGCTGCCAAGGGCAATTACGGGCTGCTGGACCAGATACAGGCACTGCGCTGGGTCAGCGAGAACATCGCCTTCTTTGGGGGAGATCCCTTGCGGATCACTGTCTTCGGCTCCGGCATCGGTGCCTCCTGCGTCAGCCTGCTCACCCTCTCCCACCACTCTGAAGGTAGGTGCCAGCTGTCCCCAAGGATGCTGCAGCTGCGAGCAAGTGCCCTGCTGCTGCTAACCTGGGGAAGGCAGCCCACGTGTGTACTGCCAGCCTTCCTAGCAAAGTCAGAGCTGCTTTTTTATTAGTCACTGGTGAGAGCCTGACCCGAGCCTGGGAACCAAAACCTCATCATGGGCAGGGAGAGGCCAGTGGCAGAGCATGTGGGAGCCAGGGATGGAGCTGGTGCTCTCAGCTCATAGGGCTGCAGCCCAGGACCAGCACCTGGGCATAGGGAGAAGTGAGGACTATTCCTGCGGTGCCCTGCCCAGGGGTCTGGACCTGCCCATGTGCAGGTGTGGAGGGGGTGTAGGGCATCATGCAGGGCACTGGGAGTGTAGATATCAGTGCTCGGGAAGGCATTCGCACTGAAATAGAGGGGAAGCCAGACCTGAGCCTGGGAAGGGTTGCAGGGCCCCATTTTGCATGAGTGGAAGAGCTGGAAGTGCTACAACTAGCAAAACACCGGTGGAAGTAATATGATTGATATCTTTAAATACAGCAAAATATTCACTCTAGATAAAGAGAGGAATCATTTACACTAAAAGTAAGAGCAAACGCGTGTAAACCAACTGCAAAGACGTTCACATTGATCACCAAGGGGAAAAAAAATTCACCATGGGAGTAGACATGTTCTTGATAAACTTCCTGAAGGAAATCACAGGAGCAAAGCCTGAACTAGACGTGGTCCACAGGGGACCAGCCTGACAGGGACTTGGTCACAGAGGCTTTATAGGAGCATGTTCGATGTTGTATCCTCGAGCACGGTGCAGGGGATAAGGAGACGTGTGGGCAGTGAACATGGGCCTGTCTGCACCTCAGAGACATAAACAAAAGTGCACTTGAAGCCGTTGCATATTACTGCAGCCCTGCTTAACAGCCTGGGAACTGCCCAGGAATGAAGGAGTCCTTCAGAACCTCAGCAGGGCTGATGGCATGGCAGATGGTGTATGGGAGGAGGGTGGCACTGGCCAGGTGGCTGGAAAAGTCGGGCAGCCTTCCTCTGTCCCTGGGAGCTGACAGCTGCAAAGGTGGCTGCACCACCAGCACCACGGTCTGCTTGGTAGTATTAGATGTGGAGGTTTGCAGGTGCTGTGGGCAGCACAAGGCTGACATTAACCGCAGTGAGAGGTGACAGAATTTGTGCTCATGGTGGGGAACGAAGGGCAGCATCCTACTGATCTTAAATCTGGTATAGGTCTTGTAGGATGCTAGCAATTCACCATGGAGGCAAAGGCAAGCCCAAAACAGCTCTTCTTCTCCCAGATTTCTCCATCTGCCCTTTCAGTTAAACGTGCCTGATTCCAGCAAACCACTTGTCCTGCAGTGAGCCCTCCCCCATGCAAAGACTCACTGCTGTGCTGGATTCTGATTCCAACTGATGGCCCTTCCCCAGGAACAGGAGTGGGGCTCACAGGCTGCCTGTGCCTCCACACTCATCCCTGCTGCCCATCAGGGAGACCAGTGGTTGCAGCTGGCTGCCAACTTCTCCTTGGTGTCCAGTAAACTGAAGTGGAGAAGCTGGAGACATGCTGCCATGACCCATGGGATTAGAGGCAGAGGACCTCCAGAGACTCCTGTGTGATGGGATATCCCAAGTGGGTTCTGGAGCCCACCAGTGTCCCTCTGTGCTGGAACCTGTGGCACAGTCAGCACCAACCAACCCCGTGCAGAGTGCGCTTGCTCTTGGGGTGGCTGCTCCCACTGCTGGGCTCCCCTTGGTGCCCCAAGGACTAGAGCTCTGGGAGATGCTCTGTCCCACAGACCCAACAACAGAGACATTGGTCTGGACCTGGTGGGCAGCTGCTTCCCAAAAGCTGGCAGCTTGGGCACTCCCGATGCAGACTTCATGTAGTCTATGGTGGTCCCTGGTCTTTCCTAACTGCCTTGTAGCCTGCTGGCTCTGCTGTCACCACTGCCGGTGCTCTGCCCTGTTTGAGTAAAGCAGGAAGAAACAAAAAGGCAGGTAAAGCCCTGGCAGTGTGTATGGAACAGCTGTCATTGCCTGCTCAGGACACATCTGTTCTGGGTAACAAGCCATCCTGCCCCAGGGTGCTCAGGACTCTTGTGCTCAGACCTGCTCCTAAGTGCCCAATGCCCGAAGTCAGACTCTCTGTTGTCCTGTTCCTCCTGTGCCAGATCCTGAGCAGGATGCTCCTGGGACTGTTGCCCTATCCTCTTCAAGTGACTTGAACAAATATCAGTGGGCATTAGACTACAATAAGCTCAACAGCATGGAAAATATGAGTTATACCTACAGAGCCACTGCCAATGTTGCAAGGCCAGAGCAGGGCAGGACTAGGACTGCCCCCATTTCTAGAGATCCTAGTCTATGATTCTCAGATACCCAGAGCCATGTGAAGGAGGCAGCAGCTCTCTAGCCCACAGGGGGAGATGCTTTTAGTGGCTAAAGCCAGAAGATGCTTTGCTTATGTTAGATAGTAGATTGAGCAGTACATAGGAAAGGAGCACACATAGATCTCTGCAAACTCATTTCTGAGCAGTGAGCAAGGCAGGGAATGCTCTGCAACTGTAGGAGCTTGTGTGAGGCCATGCCATCCCTGTGTGGAAACCTGGGGCTCTGCGTGCCCTCCTGGCCTTGTGCAGGCACCCTGGGCAATGTGGGCACAAGGGTAGGGAGTCTTAAAGTCTGAAAGCTCCTGCAGAAAGAAAAAGGATTTTCTCTGCCTGTATTGAGTATGAAAGGCTGGAGAAGGGATGCTGGATATAGTGTGTTCACAATGCTTCTTAGGGTGCTCCTTTCCATCACAGGAGTACCTGGGAGGCAGGTGTGGATTGCAGGGAGATGCTTTTGGTCCAGGAATCTCCTCTCCAGGATTGGGTGCTTTTGGGAGGGCAGCCTCAAGGCTGCAAACTGTTTTCTGCAGCCAGATGTTGTCACCTCTTTGGAAGGGGGACCACATACTTGACTACCCAGCTGGCCCCAACCACTTGTACAGGCTTGGGATGGAGGGAGTAGCATGAAGAGAAGCTGGGGATGGATTGAAAGGGCTGCTCCCTGACTTTCCATCCATGAAAATTACTGTTGTGCCAGTTTAGCACTTTTCAGGTGACACTAGGCTTTCTGCCACTAAACACTGCACCTGCACTCCATGTACTTTGCTGCTCCATCCAGCCCCAATGCCTGTGGTGTGGTCCCCCCTGCATTGCAGCAGTGCTGGGTGCCCTGTACCCTTACTGCTGTGGCAGGGAAGCTGCTGCCAGATGCAAATGCCATGGGGTGGGAGGGAAGCACTTGATGTTGCAGCCGGTGTCACATCAAACCAAATGGCCACAAAATCACGTAAAAAAAAAAACCCTGCACGAGAGCACCCATCTCCCCAGGGAGAGGGCAGCTGGCTCTGAAGCACAGCAAGAGAGCTGTGCGGAGTTGCAGCCTGCAGACCAGGCGGGTTTGTTTTTATCACATCAAAATAAAATTCATGGTGATCAAGAGCTATTAATGAAGCTGCTAATTTGTACCTGCTCTGGCAGGCTCTGCAAGAGACAGACACTGGAGGTTGGAGCAGTGCATAGTGTCTGGCTGCCAGGGAGACCTGCAGCTCTCCTGCCAGCCTCAGCCCTTTATAGACGGGTGGACTCCTCGCCAAGGACCAAAGAGCTGATTCTGTCACCAGCCAACCATGCCGGGGCAGGAGCAGTCACTGCCAAACATTCCTTTGCCCCATCTCCTGCTCTGTGAGGGCTTCTGCCCTTTGCTGCCAGCTCTGGGGATGCTCAGACCTCAGCTGGACAAGGCATCCAGCACCCTGCTTTGAACAGGGCTTGTCCCAGACAGTGCCAGGGATGTTACCAGTCTCAGCTGCTGTGCAAAGTAAAGGGGAAATCAGGAGCTGGCAGCAGCCTGCAGCACCAGGCACCCTCCAGCACAGCCCTGGTCCCACCACTTGGCTCCACTGTGCTGTGGCAGACAGCCCTGCAGGACGTGGGCGTGTGTTGGAAAGGCAGAACTACATCTTCCTGCTTGGGCCCTGGCAGGCTGGAGGGCTCCAGGGTGATCTGCAGGGTGGAGATGGGGTACTTGTTTGTCTTCAGCTGGGTGCTGTCACGGAGGGGGAGGGCATAGCAGGACTGGGATCTTGCAGACTCCTGGTTCCTCCTGGGTCAGGACATAGCCATGCAGAGACAAAGCAAGGGGCTCCATCAGGGACAGGACCAGCTGCCCGTGATATCAGCTGCCCGTGCTTCACCAAGAAGTGGGAGGCTGGGGCAGAGCCTGGCCCAGTGACTGTGTCTGGGAATTGATGTTGCTGGCAGGGAGCAATAGCTGCTCCTGGGATAGCATCTCCTGGGAGCTAGGGAACCCCTATCCTGGCTCTTTGACATGTGGATGATGGTGCAGAGCAATCAAATCCATGGCCAATCTCCAGCCTGTACACTGGGTACAGCTTTCTAGGGCACCAGGAGGTGACAAACAGAGCTTGTGACTTCTCTTTGTCCCAGCACATGGGACTGTATGTCAGGTACTTGGCAGAGCTGTACTGTGCATGCAGACAAGAGCTATGGACATGGTGGCTGGGAGCCAGGAGCCTCCAACACTTCTGCTATGGAAAGCTGCATACTCCCCTGCACAGCAGCATGGCCTTGGCTGCACAGGGGGTCTCATGCAGGTGCTTCAAGTTTTGGGGGGGGCTGGGGGCAGCCTCACGGCCACTATACTGTTGCACCAGCATCATTCAGGGATTGCCTGAGACAGTCCCTCACGGCGAGTGAGTGCTGGGATCTGACAAGGGTGTAGGCAGCACTTAGGGTGCAGCAGAGGGCTGGCCAGAGAGCAGGGACCCCAGGGTGCACCCTGAGTCCGGCTGCCTTTCACCACCCCTGAGGCTCCAACTTCCTCGCTGTCCTTTGTATTCTAAGCACAAGCACCATTGACATGAGGCTGGAGCGCAGCCATGCATTCCTCTGCCTGGGACAGGGCCTTTGTGGGCCTGTTTTCCAGGGCCAAAGTCCACTCCCTCTGTGTTCTCTGTGACAGAAAGACCCTCTTTGTGCATCTGGCAGCATGCTCCTTCGGGGCTAAATTGGCACAGAGCAGCCCCAGCTGGGCAGGAAGTAGCAGGGAGGGGGGTGAAGGGGACCCTGACAAAGGGGTGGGGTGGGACATGCAGGGTTAAGTGTCTCCAAGCAGGAGTTAACCCTCCCACTGCTGCCAGCCTGCAGGCTGGCCGCTCAGTGAAAGAGATGCCACCTTGGGCTGGAGGATGGTACTGAGCTACAGGCAGCAAGTGACCCTTGGGTGCTCAGGCAGCATGTTTTTGGGGTGGCTGGGACAGCACAGCCTGCTTGGCAAGGCCAGGCTGTGATGCAACCATGGCCCCTCTCCTCCCCACACCAGAACAGAGGGCTGATGGGGCATCAGCTGCAGTGAGATCCTTAGAGAGCACAGCAGCTCCTGATTGCTGCCAGGAGCACCCACTGCCCAGCTGTCTCCCTGCCACCCTCGTGGTCACCCTGAGCTGAGCCCCTTGGCAGAGTGAGCAGTACAGCCCAGGTTAAGGCCAGGTGCAGGCTGGAGTGCTGTGTCCTTGCAGGGGTCCAAGGCCATGAATGTCTTCTCCATGCTGCCTCCTGCCCTGCAGTGCTGGGGTGTTGACACAGCATTCACCCCACTGCGCCCTTCCTCTGTCCCTTGCCTGTCTTGCAGGCCTCTTCCAGAGAGCCATCATCCAGAGCGGCTCTGCACTCTCCAGCTGGGCAGTGAACTACCAGCCTGTGAAGTACACCAGCATGCTGGCCGACAAGGTGGGCTGCAATGTGCTGGACACGGTGGACATGGTGGACTGCCTGCGGCAGAAGAGTGCCAAGGAACTAGTGGAGCAGGACATCCAGCCAGCTCGCTACCATGTGGCCTTTGGGCCGGTCATTGACGGGGATGTGATCCCGGATGACCCAGAGATCCTGATGGAGCAGGGCGAGTTCCTCAACTATGATATCATGCTGGGGGTCAACCAGGGTGAGGGGCTGAAGTTCGTGGAGGGCGTGGTGGACCCTGAGGATGGCGTCTCAGGAAGTGACTTTGACTACTCGGTCTCCAACTTTGTAGACAACCTGTATGGCTACCCTGAGGGCAAGGACACCTTGCGGGAGACCATCAAGTTCATGTACACGGACTGGGCTGACAGAGACAACCCCGAGACACGTCGCAAGACTCTTGTGGCTCTCTTCACTGACCACCAGTGGGTAGAGCCGTCAGTGGTGACTGCTGACCTGCACGCCCGCTATGGCTCCCCCACCTACTTCTACGCCTTCTACCACCACTGCCAGAGCCTGATGAAGCCTGCGTGGTCTGATGCAGCCCATGGGGATGAGGTGCCTTATGTGTTCGGGATCCCCATGATTGGCCCCACAGACCTCTTTCCCTGCAACTTCTCCAAGAATGATGTCATGCTCAGTGCCGTGGTGATGACCTACTGGACCAACTTTGCCAAGACAGGGTGAGTGGGGATGGGCGCTGTGCCTGGGGTGGGGGGTCTGCATTCACTGCAGCTGCACCCACTGGGACCATGCTGTGGTGGGGGAGTATCATGCCTGGTATGGGACACTGAGCCCCTGTGCCCAGAGGCCAATGTGCTGAACCTCCACTGGGGTCAGGGCATCAATCACACAGTGAGAAGTTGAGAGTGTGACCAGCCACTAGGACAGGACCCAGCCAGGCACAGGGTTGGGGAGGTTGGCTGGCCATGGTTATCATGGGTGAGATTTGACCCCGGGTGGGGGTGCTGGCCAGCCATGCAAGACCTTTTACCGGCCAACTCTGTGCCACTACTGAGTGCGACAAATGTCCCTTCAGCCTCCATCTCTGCGTCCAGCTCTCCCTCCTCACCTCTCTGGCTTTTTCCAGCGCTAGCTCTGTTTTGCCTCTGTTTTTCCAGGGACCCCAACAAGCCTGTCCCCCAGGACACCAAGTTCATCCACACCAAGGCCAACCGGTTTGAGGAGGTGGCCTGGTCCAAGTACAATCCCCGTGACCAGCTGTACCTGCACATTGGGCTGAAGCCACGGGTACGTGACCACTACCGGGCCACCAAGGTGGCTTTCTGGAAACACCTGGTCCCCCACCTGTACAACCTGCATGATATGTTCCACTACACCTCCACCACCACCAAAGTGCCGCCACCTGACACCACGCAGAACTCCCACATCACCCGCCGGCCTAATGGCAAAATCTGGACCACCAAGCGCCCTGCTATCTCACCTGCCTACAACAGTGAGAATGGGAAGGAGAAGTGGAGCCCAGAGCAGGAGGTGGGCACCCTTCTCGAGAGCCCCCGCGATTATTCCACTGAGCTGAGCGTCACCATTGCCGTGGGCGCCTCCCTCCTCTTCCTCAACGTGCTGGCCTTCGCTGCCCTCTACTACCGTAAGGACAAGCGCCGGCAGGACACGCACCGGCAGCCCAGCCCCCAGCGTGGCACTGCCAACGACATCGCCCATGCGCCCGATGAGGAGATGCCGTCCTTGCAGGTGAGCCAGGGGCACCACGAGTGTGAGGCCGTGCCGCCCCACGACGCCCTGCGCCTGGCTGCACTGCCCGACTACACCCTCACCTTGCGCCGCTCTCCAGACGACATCCCGCTCATGACCCCCAATACCATCACCATGATCCCCAACTCGCTGGTGGGGCTGCAGACCCTGCACCCCTACAACACCTTCACCGCTGGCTTCAATAGCACAGGGCTCCCGCACTCACACTCCACCACCAGGGTATAGCTGCCCGCCGCCGGCGCACACGCATGCACGCACGCACACGCACGCAGCAGACACTGGCAGAGGGACTGACCAGGCCGAAGGAGGCCCCAGACAGGGGGGCAGTGCCCACGGATGGTGCGACACCAAGCCTGGAGACCTGCGGGGTCCCAGCATGGCTGAATGTCCTGCTCTCCCCCAGCGCTTTTTCTTTCATTCCTAACTTTTGAGAAGTGCTTTGGCTCTCCTGGCCGGAGGGCCCCATGGGTCACCCCAGGGCACTGGTAGAGTTCGGGGGGGTGCGGGGCACGGTGTTGCCCCTGTGACCATGCACCGGTGCAGGCAGGGAGTAACCCTGCTGGCAGTGGCCACGGGACTCCCCACACCGGGGCTGTGCCTCCCTACAGGGTGATCGCATCCCCAGCGCTCTACCTACTGAGCACCCTGGGACTGATGAGGAGCAGGGCTGGGCATCCCTCTCATTTCCTGCCTGGGCATCCCCAGGTGGTTTGGCATCCCGAGCGCCCTGGAAAAGGCTCCTTCACTGTGTCGAGATGTGGCCCTGGGTCATGGTGCTATAGACAGAGGGAGCAGGCAGGGTCTGGAGACCTGGCCTCATGCTGGGTGTGGGCGCTGGGGCCAGTACCAGGGCTTGGGGATCCCGGAGGCCCTGGAGCAGGGCCTTGGGCAGGCAACTTGGCACCTCTGCCCCTCTCTGTGCTGCAGAGAATCTCTTTTGTGTCAGTTGTTTCTCTTTGCAGAGACGTTTTTTAAGCAGATCTTTAGTTCTTTACACACTAACAGAGTCGCCGCGTTTTGTCCTTTGTAAAAATTTTAAAAAATCAAGTGTTCTTGATATAATATAAAAAGCCAGTTAGAAGCCAGCGTGTGCGCGCGGTGCCGGCCCCCCACAGCCCCCACCTGCCGCAGGCAGGCACCAGGTAGGGCACTTCCTCCTGTGACATGGGGCCAAGCTCTTTTGTATTTTTTATATTCTCCCTCCTCTGTCGCCCATGCCCACATATCTCAGCCAAATAGCCAATGGCCCGCTTGTGAGCATCCACTGCCCAGCCCACCCCGTTGCCACCACCAGCCAGTGCTGCCATGGTGCGTAGGCATCACCTGCTGTAAGTACCATCTGCCCACCCACATCAACCCAGGGTAGCCCCCCCGGCACTGTGTCCCAGTGCTCCCTACCCTGCCTTGCTCCCCCAGGAGCATCCCCCATGCCTTCACCACTGCCCGAGGGCCATGCTGTGCCCTCTGTGCCGCCCGAAAGCAGATCCAGCGGTTTAGGGTGGGCAGTGATGTAGAACTGGCAGGAGCTGGGTGAGCCACACACTGACAGCAACTGTGCCTCCCACCTTGCTCTTGTTGAGGCCTTTCCCCCAACTGGGTGACCCCAGCTTTAGCATCCAGGGTGTGTGGCTGTGGTAGACGCACGGGCAGGGGCTGCTGACACAGGGCTGCTGGGTGTGATGCAGCCTGCATGGGGCTGAAAGCACCCACCCTGGGGCTGGGGCACTCACTGGGCTGGTGGTGGCCACTGAACCACACACAGCTGCAGGTGTCAGGGCTCAAGGCAAGGGGCTTCAGTGCAGTCAGGTGTGCAGAAGGAGCTGCCTGGGAACCCACACAAGGGACCCCAGTCTCAGCCCCCCATGATGGGCGCTGGCACCCGGGGCCTGGGGATGCAGGAGGAAGGGACGAGTCCTTGCAGGGGCACCATACCTCATTCCTGTGCAAGACGGTCCGGCTGGCAGACGCTGCCTGCGTTGGCGGCCGTGATGCACCGGTGCCGAGTGCACCCCCAGCCCTGCACCCTGCCCCAGTCCCTGCTCCCAAGCAGGGCTGAACGTGGGGATGCTCACTGGAGAATGTATTTATACCCTGTCACCTGCGCAGAGTAATGAATTCCAAATAAAACAGAAGTGATATTTTTAATAGTGGTGTGTCTCACCTCTTCTTGAAGCATGGAGGGGCTGGGGGCTCCCAGGCTCAGTGGGGTTCCCTATGCTGGCTCAAAGCCACCCTGGCCATGGACATGTCTGCTGGCAGAGGGCCAGATGGTCTGCTGCTGGGTGGTCACCGGTTCCCTGGCACCCACCCTGCTGAGGCAGCAGGAGGATCCCAGTATCACCCCACCAGGTCAAGGTGCTGGACCCCAACACAGCATGCATGCAAACCAGCACCGTGCAACCTAGAATTTCCAACACTGGGTGTCACAGTGTGGGGGTGTCCCCTCCATGCCCCAAGCCCTGCTAGCCTCCCCCAGCACTGGGACCTGATGTGGAACATGATCTTCCCCACATCCCCTTCCACCGAGCTCCACACACACACTTTTCCCAGACCAGCTCCCCTCCCCTTGCTTGACAACCAGAAAAGCTGCTGGTTTCAGTTCTTTTTAATGTAATTTCAACTGGAGTTACCATGGAAACGAGGCATGGGACCTGAACAGCCTCCGGGCAGCAGGGCAGCGGTGCAGGCAGCAGAACCAGGGCAGAGGCTGGAGCCAGGGGGGCTGGGGGGGGCAGGTGGGGGAACAGGCAAGCAGCTGC
>WTSP01025261.1:0-45319 GCA_025331215.1 Actenoides lindsayi | reverse complement strand
AGAGCCAAAAGAGCACAAGGGTTTTTTTTGTGCCCAGGGGGGGGGGGGGGGGGGGGGGGAAGATGCTTGGAGACTCCTTCCTCCCTGTAGCTCTCCAGTTCTTTGGCCACATCAAAATTCTTCCTGCTTAATCTCTCCTACCTGTTTGAGAGGAAAAGAAAAGCCTGACTAACAAAAGCCAGAGTTTGCCCAAACCCAGCAAGACTCTGCTTTCTTGGTGCAGAGGTGACAAGCTTGCTGCCAGCACAGCAGTCCACAATCGCCCCATCTCACTTGCAAAGGTATATATATTATTACCAGAATACTTCACCTGAACAGCCTTAATAAAATACGAGTGGATATTAACTAAGCTGTAAAAATCTATAAAAATTCTACTTTACGAGAGATATTTACCTATGAATCAGCAGTTGGGTTAATTCATTATTCAGTAGGCTTGTTATTTACAGTGTATTACAGCTTTGTAAATTATTTATATGTGCTTGTCTCTGTCTGTGCATGATTTTCCCTTAAGAGACGAGAAATGTTTATTATCTCCCACACAGGGAGGTTGTTTCAGTCAGAGGTAGGATATTAAAGCATATGATGCTCCACTCTGGCTTTCTTCTCATCCACGTCCTGTTGTGCCATCGTGTACGGATGCAAACACATCCAGCACCGGGATCCCAGGGAAATCCACCCCAGCGTCTGGGAGCCTTCAACTTGAAAACCTAGCTTTTTTGCACCATGTAGGCGAGAATCCACTTAGACAGCAGCTACCCTGGGGCCACCACCAGCCACAGCTCCAGGAGGAAAAGAAAGTTAAAATTTTGTTTCATGTCAAAGTGTGAAAACTCAACGTCAAATCAGATTCCTAACAGCAAACTTCTTAGCTGCTAATAGTAGGTCAGGAAGCACACGCATTTTGTGTAGCAGACACCAAGAAAACCACTGGAGGGACATGGAGGGACATGGTCTCCTCCCCTTCGAGCAGAGAGCTGGACCATAGCTACAGAAAAGCCATCAAACACGCAAGCTCTGCAGCACTGCCATCCGGGGCCAGCTGTTTTGGGCAGCCAGCATGAACTATGAAAACATTAAAAGTTCTCTTAGATACAAATAATGTCAACAGGAGCTCAGTGGATTTTTACAGGCATCCTAAAATTGGTTGGTCACCCAGGTCCCACAGGTACTAACTGCAGAGGAGTACTGCACAGTCCTCACGTAGCTGTAACAAATAGGGCTTGGCACCCATGTCCCTTGAAAAGTGACTCCAGTGATCCATCTGATCCCATCTTTCCCTTGCTTAGTAAATCAGCAGAAAATAATATTTAAACATAGTTTTTTTATGGTATCTAGGACACCTAAGACTTTTTATCAATAACAGAAATTGAAACCCACACTTCTGTATCAATTAAATTCCAACTTCCATGCAAATGCAACTTGGTGGCCATCCAAGATAACCAGTTTGTTGTAAACATGAGCCAGGGCATTCGCCGTTCCAGCGTAAAAATACGTGCAGAGGGACATGTGCTAAGGCCCATCAGTAACTTGGCGTGTGCCTGCCTGTTCAGCAAGTGCAACAACAAATACAGAGCAGGAATGCTAACAACTGTAAACAGCATGTTTTAACACTCCTGTCCACTGTGAATTACTTAAAAATGAATCAATTCAACTTGGGAAATTTGAAAGAGATTCATTCAAAACATCTCTCTCGCTAATTTGAGTAGTGATGAGAGACCTCAAAAAACAGAGCGATGAGGGAAAAAAAAAAAAAAGAAAGAGGTGGGTGAGCTTCACTGCAAAGAAAGGAACAGAGATGCAAAGGGCCAGACTGTTACTGTGACCCATGGGGAATCCCTAGCAGTGGTGGCGATCAAAGATCAAATCTGCTTGACCAAATCACAGGAGGGACAGGACTTAACAACTCTGGAAAGCCAGAGGTGCCCTTTCAGACCTGGGGACAGGCTGTGACCTGCTTGTGTGGTGCCAGCACGTGCCACAGCAGCTTTGCAAAGCCTCACACCGTCACTGTCTGCAAACCGCCCGTGTTCGGGTGGAAAATTAAGCCATAAAAGAAAATGATTGAAGCTCTGTTTAACTTGATTAAATATTAAGAACGTTTCTATGTAAAGTCAGCATTAAATCACTAATCGCATTACCAATTTTTTTTAATACTATTGGCAATGTCAGGCTTAATTTATGTCAAGCCACACCAACAAAGAACTATAGTCCTTTTATTCCCAATAAAATTGCAAAATTTCTGACCTCAAAGAAGTCTGTCACACAGTTATTGTTTCTTTCTCACAAGCTACTGATCATGAAAAGATAATGAAACTGCTTATAGACAGGATGAAAAAAATATTTTTCTTCATTTTGAATGGAGTTAAAGCTTTTCCCTCCTGTGTCAGAAACCACAGCAGCCCAGAGATGGCAAATCCTTCGCTCTCCTGATCAGAGTTCTTATCTTTAGGTCTTAAGGAATGTTGGTTTGCTGTCTTGTCATCTTTTCCTTAGTAAATGCACAAAATACAGTTCATTTATTCTTACACATTTTGATGATGCTATGGTTTGTCCATTCATAACAGACTTTCCAAGATAACAAAGCTTCCTATTAACAGAAGCCTTCTCTTCCCTCAGATGCTTGAAAAGTGAATTTATTAGAAATGCTTTCAGTAGCTCAAAGCCTGCACTTACATCTGGGCAACAAATCTTTCGGTGGGGCTCCTGCGTGCAAGCAATACAGCTGCAAGACCAAGACTAGAATTTGAAGCAATAATTTGTGTCTGGGATCTGCACCACTTAAAACAAAACCAAAACAAACAAACAAAAAAAAGCAAGCAATAAATAGTATTCTCAAACCAAATCATAAAATCATTTTATTACTCTCTCACTATCAGTTGAAGATCCCAAATACTTCTACTCATTATTTGTTACCAGAAATGGTACTGTAGCCCTTGTTTTAAAAAAGAAAACTTTTTAATAAAAGGTTTGGTAACAAAAGTTTTAACAGCAGTCAAACCACTGAACTGGACTAAGAAGGCAACTTCTGCATGTAGGAGCTCAGCAGCTCCACCCTGAAAGAAGCTATCATGCTAGTGCCCGGCTTTTCAAGTAGCTTCATCCTCTCAGACTTGAAAAACTAACTGGAATTAGATAAAATAAGGAACTTACTTGGGCTTTCTTGCTTATGAAGAAACAATGAGATCTACTAATCCTCAGATTTTTAGCAGCATGGTACAAACATGCAATCAGTCCAAATTTTTCACATTCTAAACTTCCTCATTAGAAGAGCAGTCCTAATGCAATTTCAGTATTTCTTGTGTGCATCTGATAACGCTTCAGATAATTGTATTTCAGTAGAGCTTTGCAAATGATATTTTTGTGCACAGTAATTGAATTCCAGTTTCTTTCCAAAGAGTTGGAGACGAAATCACAAACAAAACAACAGTAATTAATATATCAAGAATACTACAAATCCTAACACACACATACAAATCTATTCAATTTATTAAATGTGTGCACAGACACTGGATGTTTTTCCTGGCTAAAAAAGAACACCAAAGCTGCTGCTACACAGCCACTCTTCCTCAGTGTATTTTATGGATACTGGCCCATGAGAATCACTTTAAGAAATTTAAATGCAGAAAACAAGATTCAAGTCAATTATTTAAATGAAGGCTGTTGCTTGCTGATCTAAGTCATAACTAAACCCGGCAGTTTAAATCAGTCAAGCCTAACACAGGTAAGAGTTTTGATGCAAGTCTGCCCATAGCTAGCCCATCGTTGATGTGCTTTCTTTGCCTTACTGTTTTTAAGGAAAAGGAGGAAAATCCTGACTCTGGAGGTGTCAATGGGATATTTGCCATCTTTTTTTATGCCCATTGCTCAACCATTGCCTGGGTAGCTGGTGATCCAGCCTGAAGCCATGCACAGCTGTCAGCCAGCCCCTGGCAGCAAATCCCTCAGCCTTGGCATCCGGGAGGGTAATTCAGCCCCCATGGCAAGGAGATTCCTCCCATCCTGGGATCTATTTCAGCATTTAAGCTCTGGGTGGGTTCTGGTTTCTCGCTGGCAACAGGAATCATTTCACCGTCCTCGGAGAAAACCTGCTTTCCCAGCTGTATGTATTGACCAGGTATCTGCTGTGCAGAAGACTCTGAAAGCAAGGAGAGAATGATGCCAGCTCTTCCCCCTACAATCTGGTCCCTATTAATTTAAAATTATTTGAAAACGCCAATGAAGTATTGAATTAAAATGTAATTGCAGGGGTTGGGAAAGGTTGTGGCAGTAAAGCTCTTACGAAGCTGCTTCATCTACATGACATTTTGGCAGCATTTACTGCCAGCTACGCAATTTAAGTGTGGAAGCTGATAGCCAAAGGAAGATCCCAAAGCTGCACATTTTGAAGCATCACCCCACATTGTAAGATACCCATGTGGAGCTGGGACACCTCAGTATACCACTCTTAAGCTCATCCTGCAGCGTAAGACACTTCATATAAAGAAAGAAGCATTTCAACAACAGCAAAAAAAAAGTGTAAAACCAGAACTGCTCTTGGTTGGCTTTAGCATGCCATGTAAGACTCAAAAACGTGCAATGTTCTCGCTTCACCCCTGAGGGCATTTTTGGTGAGCATTTATCTCAGAGGTATGGTGTGCCATAGTCGTACTCTCTTTCAGCAGAGTTGTTTTTACCCTGCATTGACTCCCCAGCCTGGTTCACCACACAGCCACGATGAGGTAAGTGGCAGAGCAGAAACAGCCTCAGCTGATGGAGAGAAATGCTCTCTAAGCCATGGTCTGAAACTGTGTGGGCAGACACTGAGTTAGATCCATGTTCTCCTGCTCCTACTTCATATTCATCATCATCCAGCAGCAGCCACCAACGCGCTGCCCCCGCGCTTCTGGAGCTGAGCCATGCGTGGCCCTCCTGCTCCCTCCCTGGCACATGGTGTTTCCTCTTGCTGGGCTCTGACTAAACCCCCTCCGGCCTAAACTTCCCCAGAAGGGAGCACAGCTGCAGCAGTAACCCACACCATGGCCACACATCCCCTTTCCTACTGCTCGTCGTGGCTGTGCCTTTCTGGCGAGCACCATGACATTAAAGGTGGGTGCTCTGCTACACTGAGGTCACATCCTGCACGTGCTGTGGCAAGAGTTAGTAACAGGAGAGCAAATATATCAGATCTTACCCACAGCCCCAGTCTGGGAATGTAGAGCATTTCTGCTCCTCACAGCATCCATCTGGCTGTTTCACATCAGCACAGACAATAGCTCGCAGAGAAGCCCGAGAGCTTTCTCATGCCCACTGTTGGCCGCACATATAAATATAGAGACTTGCCTGCTCAACAGACACCGCATCCTATAGCAGCTCAAAGTAACTCAGTATCCTCCCACCATACCACCAGTCTCTTCCTCAGACACCCATATAAAGATGCCTTTACAGGCATCTAAAAAAAAAAAAATTAAAAAAAAAAAATTCCCACAACTTGGGCAGAGCAGAAGTTTGTACGTCAGCAGATCACACATGAGCCTCACGTTTCAACCAGGATGCTGTGCCCACGGCTCCCTCCTGGCTTCTCCACTGCTAAACTGGGATACTGGGAACCAGACAGACTCCTGTGCCACTTAGTCACATCCCTAAATAAATCCTCATTATAAATCCTCACATCACCAACCAGCGTCCCACTGGAAGGCAGCGGAGTGCCACCGTGACGCGTGGTCCTGTCAAGCAGAGGGGTCAGGGAAGCACTGCCACAGGCTTACCCTGCTCCAAAATCCATCCCAGTGCACCCACCAAGAGCTGGCCCAAAGGTAGGCACTGGGCTCAACCAACAGACCTGTGGTCCCTGGTGTGTGCAACAAGTCCTGCGCACGCTGTTACTGTGCCACGTGCCTGATGGGTCAGCTGCAACTTGTCTTGAGTGCACTTTTGCCAGAATCACCGTGGCTGTTGTTTTATTCATCCTCAAGAAATGCAAAGACGTTTGCCAAAGACGTGGCAAACACATCACTTGTCCAGCTAAATATACTAAATCATGTATCTCTTCAGGAAAAAGCAGATCCAGAATCCAAATTAATCAAAGTCTATCAAGCCCCGAATCAACATGGGCTCCCCTCTCAGCCCCTGGCTCTCCACCAGCCTGGGAAGGATGCAGAAATCTTCAGAGATGCATCTTTATTTCGAGACACAGATTAGCATAGAGGACTTCACTGTACAATAACTCCCTGTGAGACAGTCCGAGGCAACAGCAGCCACAGACAGTTATTGATTACGAGTCAAAATGAAGAACGGTCTGTTTTGAACTGAACAATTTTATTACAGTCTTTGCTACCAAGACACGAGGGCTCTGAAGACTGGCTTCAGTAAGCAAATCTCCAGGCTATCTGTCAAAGGCAATGCCAGCATATTATTCTACAGGGTTATTCAAGTGACCTTAAAGCAACTGTATCGACCTCTGATATTTGTGCAGGTCAAAGACTGTCTTCATACATTCTGAAGACATATAGTAGATACACGGCATTGTGTCAAAAGACGAGCTTTTTTGGTTTTTATTTTTCTAACTAAAGTCTTTTAGATCATTCAGTCATCAAGAACACTGGAAGCTTCTAGTTGAGAAGTACTGAGGCACCATGAACGTTTGCGCTTTCCACACCCAGAAAGAAGTTACCCAACTTCATGGCAAATACCTTCCAGAGCCCAATACCCCCTCAGTCTCCAAAGCTTCCAACTGGACAGAAGAAGAGAATTTTTCACAATGCAATCAATCAACTATCAGAATAATGTCCACAGGGAAGTGGCGGATTCCCCAACACTGGGCATTTTTAAAGATTCAGCTGGACAGGGTGCTGGGCCATCTTGTCTAGACTGTGCTTTTGCCACCAGTTTCATGAGATGAGTATCATCTTCCAGAGTTAAAATAAATTCCCAACATGACATGGAAACTAAACATAATGAAGCAGCTGCCACATATCACCACTTCTAACAATATGCTCCTATGCAGCATCAGCATGACAGCAGCTCAGCTTTGGCTCTTCATTCTCATGTCTAGAGCATTTATTTAATGCCTCTCTTATCTGCTCAGCTCGGTCCATATCCACCCATACCAACAGATTTCCACACAGAACAGTCGTTGCTTTCTGCTAACTCGTCAGCCTTTCAAGCAGCAGTTATATCCAGGTAGGCAATGAAGCCATGAGCCTGCTCACCAAGAACTCTTCCCACTTGTCAACAGATGCCTAGAGCAATACAATGAGTATCAATCAGCCAACTTGCCCATCAATGTTCAGCTAAGCAGCTGTTTCTTGCCTTTCTAATAAAAAAAAACCCCAACACCAACAACAAAGCAGTTTACACCTTTCTGGATCAGATGGCAAATAGCAGCGAATGCTCCAGATACGCAGCTTTCGGCACAATACACCCACTCTGTTGTCATAATACTTCAGCAGAAAAATAATCGCATTCACTGATAGTCTTGCAGTTCAGGCATAATCCCAAGCCATTGCTCCATGCAGATGAGGGAATATGGGCATCTGCAAAGGCTGGGATCTGTCACAGCCCAGACCACAGTGAGTGCATCCTGGCTGATGGGATAAATACCATCCCGGCGGCACTTCCCACAGCAGAGGGACAGGCGAGCAGCCTTCGTCCTCCCAAGGAACCAACAAAGTACAGCTTATTCCCAACAAGGAAGTCTGTGCAGCTAACTTACCTCGCAAAAGCACACGCACATCCACCTCTTTCTGGCTACAATTATCTGGCAATCTGGTATTTTGAGGAAACCAACACTGCAATTAGAGCTCGGAGCACAAATGAGCTCTGCACAAAGGACCTGCAGGGATTTATGGCTTTCTCACCTAACCAGCACATTCACTTTTCAAGTTCTTCACTTGAACTTTACCCAAAGTAATTTCCTAATTCAATTTTTCTTCATCTGTTTCTCCCTAACACTTATTTTTGCTTTCTCAAACATGACTGAGCATGTTAAAAACAAAACCAAAAACAAATAAATCAGAAGATAAAATAACAATATATCAGCCATACGAAATATACTATTGTTTTGTTTCTGAAGCTCCCAACTGGTACCCTCTCCTTCAACTACCCACCATATTTAGAAAAGCAGATGGCATCATTCAACCAAAATTAAAATAGGTAAGAGCATGCTAACATTTTTATGCCTTATGATGATGATGTTTATGATTTCGATTCAACAGTGCGAAAATTATACCAGTAGCAGAGAGTGCAGCATGGGAAAAGGATTAACAAACATCCTTCCACTCCTACAGTGAATTGCAAACCTACAGTCTTAATATTAATGTGACCAAGGCTGGCCACGGTTTGCGGAAAGAGAATTTCCTTTTGCAGCAAACATCGAGGGCACATGCATTTATGTATGATAATGTACACAGAGCAACGCGTACACCACAAATGTACACTGGTCTGCATTATAAAATCCTAGAGCCAGGGTGTCTTGCAAAAATTTACAGGCACTTGGGATGAGGGAGTATCACAGGTGCATATTAAAAAGTTATTTAGCTAGAACTATTTTTACCAAGGCAACAGTCAGCCAATGAATAGATGGACAGACTGTGGCACTTTCATCCCTTCAATATCCTGAAAAAAGGAGAGGCAAGGGCGGGCAGGGGAGGAAGGGATCAAGAGAAACCTCTGCTGTTCAAACAATAAATTCAGCCCTTCCCAAAGTCTCCTTATCTGTAATACCAATGTCACAAAAGGCACATTTTTATGGCTGGGTGCACCCAGTTCTCGGAGTGCAGGTGTCCATCCCACAGCAGGGGCCACTGTAAGGGATGCCAGCAGCTCCGTGATCTTGCTCGCAGCTCATCCACGTCTCACACACCAAGCCTGCAGCCTGTGAAGAAGGTGTGCTGCGTGTGTTTGTTTCTCAGTAACAGGGAAACAGAGAAAGGAAAAGACTCAAAGTCATTGCAAAGGCACATCTGAGAATGCAGCTTTGCTCAGAGATGTTACGGTACATGGAAAGCAGCCGAACTCATTTTTGAAAGCATTTTTCTTCCTTCTAAAGGCTCTGCTGCCATCCTGGCAAAGCGTACCCTTGTCAGTCAGTGGCTAACCTTGTCAAGGGGAAGAAAAGGCTGGGAAGTGACAGGTTTGACAACCTGTCGGATGCCTGGTGCTCTGCTCTCCTCCTGATCTGATCACTATCAAGCATTAAACCACTGTTCCTCCACACAGAAGTGCAACTTGATGCTTGCAAACCTCAGCCAAGAAAGATAGTGAGGCTGGTGAGTTGCCAAGATCCTTGCTTTGTCCCTTCCTTGCGTGTTCTAGATTCCCATTTTATGATCTGATCTTTGAATGTGTCACACCAGGAGCAGTCCCATAGGAGTCCCAAGGAGGTCACTGAAAGTGCCACTGGTTTTCAGGAAAATGAGAACTAGATGTGGGCGACAGAGCTGTAACATCTGAAAGGAGAGATACAGGTGACAACTGCCTGGTTGACAGTCCACACAACCTGGAGAAACCCCAGATGGACTGAAATCTTCCCCATTTCCTCAGAAAAGTAAAAAAGCCCACTTCCATGCCACGTGTACTGAAAAACCCAGCACACTGCACATCATTCACTCAGTCTTTAGACACACACTGAATGAGATTATCTAAACATAAGGACTCTCTGTGTTCAGAAGGGGATAGAATATTTTAATTCATCTCTTCCCTCCACACACAAAATCTCTGCTTTTCCAGACCAGCTTTCAGGATTCACAAGCAAAAGCAGCAGCACTAACTGTAAAACCCTGCTCTTTATGCTCTTTAATTCCACTGACATTGCAGGAGTTGAAGGTTGAATAGTCAGGCGGAAAAAGCATCTCGCAATCAGGAGCTTAGCTACAGCTAAGTGAAGTTGGAGTTGTAGCGTGTACTTGAAGAGGTCTTTTAGCCAGGAGAAGCCAAGGACAAGACTACAAGTACCACTTACATTGTTCTTTCATAGTGTTCATATTTAACTTATGGCAAGATGATCTGCTATCTTCCTAGTTCCCAGCGGGCTTCAGTCAAAACTCAAAAGTGGTTAATTTGTTTCATGAAGACCTTCTCAGCAACCTAAGCAAGATGCCTGCTGCAATGCCCAGCTGCTTCAACTCAGGGTTACCCTCTAAAAGCCAAGTTAACTTCAGGAAAAGGCACGTCTGAGGAAGCTTGTGAACTCTTCACAACCTTCCGTCAAAAATGGAAATGCAAACACAAAGCAGGCAGGGGAACAATATTTAAAAAACCCAACACAGTCCTCAAGTTGCACCATGCAAGCAAGACGAGGAGTGGCTGGACTTACACAGCACTCTGAAAGCACGGTCTGGCCCAATCCATCTTAACGGATCTGAAGTGGGACAGCAGATCAATCACTTGCTGTCTGTGAGGGAACTGCTGCTGCCCCCAAAACCCCTACAGGATGGGCCCAGGGCTGCAGCATCTGCGGGGCAGATGGAATCTGCTCTCAGGGGCCGGCAGGTACACGTGTCTCAGGCGACACGTTCTGAAGCACAGAGCGATGGTGCCGCTGCCTGACAGCAAGGCTTGCTCTGTAGGGAGCTGTCGTCCTTTAGATAAGACCAAACAATCTAACTCAAAATACCAGACAAGCTTTCCAGAATATATAAACTTTACAGACTACAGGCTTTTGTAGCTTGTTTGCCTGAAAACTTGTCTGTTGGATTTTTGTTTGTTTTGTTTTCCCCAAACCAAACACGAGACTTACAAAGGCCTTCGTCTGTAACTGCTGTTAGAATACTTCAGGCCCTGCAGCCCAGGACCTCACTCACACACAGGCAGGGCGAAGCTGCCCCCTCCTCATCCACCCCACAGCCTCCTCACCTCCGCTCCCCCCGCAAACACTGCACAGGGATGGACAGAGACCCCGCACCACAGCGCTCCTCTGCCTGCCGCGTTTTGCTGCTCTGAAAAGAGACAAAAACAAGCTTGGGCAAAGCTTAAAATTCAGCTAAGGATTTGGGGAAGAAAGTACAACAGCAAGAATATTTTGCTCTTTAAAAAAGAAAATTTTGCATCTGATGTCGCTTATGGACTTCTAAGGTTGCTCCCCTTTAACAGGCAGCTCACTGCTCACTTTGCTTTAAGGATCCTCCCTCTCACACTCAAAGGAAAGGTTTCTTTTTAAACAAATAAAAACTAAGGCTTTTTAAGACTGATTTCCCTTTTTCAAGGCAGTAAGGAAATAGATTCCTTTTAGCATGCTTCATGCTTGAAAAGGTTACAGTGGCCTTTCAAAATACCACACGCTGTGCATTCTGTATAGCATTAATGACTTGGAGGATGCACTGATACTTTCTAGTACATCTTAACCTTTTAAAATTGGGCCTTCATTGTCTTACCTTAATAAGCAGTTTGTTCACCTTATGTCATTTATGTCTCGCAAAGGCCACCCTGGCTGAAAATATACATTAGATGTAAAACCACTTGTCTTGCGTGCATAGTTTAGCACATGTAACAGCGAAGCAATGGCATCAAATGAAATACACTTATCCTCTCCTCCCGTTATTTCTCTCTGCAGTGACTAAAGCTTCTCAATAATCCCAGATGAGCAGCTCCCTGGCTCCTCACCAGACTACTTCAAACCACAGGGCAAGAGGGCACCAACAAAGGTGTAAGATTTTATTCACTGCACAGAAGTTGACCAGCCAATGCAAGCACACTGGCTCTCTGGGAGAAGGAGAGGGCAGAAATCGATAAGAAATCAACAGTGATTAATGCTGTTTGACAATCTTTTACATTAATCATGTTGCCATGCTCTTGAGAATGCAAAGTAGAAAATCTATAGTCGTAAAAGTGTAATTGGGAACACTCTTCCTACTTGTACTGAACTGAGGGAGAGAAAAATCTTAAAAAAATTGTTTAATTCTTGAATGTCTATTCTAAGTGACGCACACAATAGCGCTTTCTTATTCAAAGAAAACCTGGAGAGTAAACAGAGAGCCCAGCCACCCTTCCTGCCTCCTGCAGTGTAGCCAGCTACTTCTTTGTCTGATTCCTCAACTCCACCCTTAACATCCTGATTAAAAAAAAAAAAAAAAAAAAAAAAGAAAATATACACCCAGCAGAAGTTAAAACTGAGCCACAAGGAGTCAATCACTCTTTCTGGAGAACAAGCTACAAGATATCACTGAAAGCAATGATGTCTTCATTAGTTTTTACAGTAAACATGCCTCTTGGAAACCAGCCTTTATGATCCACCAAGGGCAATAAAGATGTCTTTGCAAATTGATGAGACAAATACTTCAGAGGTATAGCTTCCTCAGAGCCAGTGAGAAAAGGTAAAATCATTCTCTAAAATCACATAGAGGTTAAAAAAAAGTAATAAAAATCTTCATTTTCATGGCAAGTTCACACCTGTAACAGAATTAGGGTCAAGCACAAAAAGGGCTTTAAGCACCTTAGCAAAGAGTGAAGAGAGTTTCTGCCCACGGAGGGTGCACTGAGGCGCCTGGAGGGGCAGGTGCAGCTGGCACAGTGAGAGCTGGATACCCACCAATCCATCTCTACTCTGAAGTCTTGCCTGTATGCACGAGGACCATTCACTGTCATCGCTTTCCCACTGTTAATTTCGGGGAGTTCCCGAGTGATATAGCAAAGGAGGTGAAAGGAAAAGATAAATAAAACAACAAAACCAAACAGCATCTCATACACAAGAAAGCTGATCAAAGATTCTCTTTGCCCTAATCATATACGATGCTGACCAACCACATTACACAGAAAAGCCTTTTTTGACCAAGAACCGAGTTTTACCAGATGCTGAAGAAATTAACTTCCCAGGTCTCAACCTGCAGTCTTAAAATTGAATTTTATCTAATTTTATCTTGGACGAGAGACTAGAATGGAAATACAAAATGTTTCAAGTATATAGGAATAAAGAGCTCGAGAAGGATACTTCTAAACTTGTGCTTTTCGTAACAACACTAGAAGCAACTGAAAGCCAGCAGCATAGGTGCAACTGGGGACAGAGAAGCAAAACAAAACTCAAATTTTTTCCTTGCCTTTTTTGCTCCAACTAGTCTTGTTATGCATGTTTCCAAATCACATTTTGCGGCACCTGGGACTAAGCCCCAGTGCTGCCTGCTGCGGAGCCTTGCCACCCCCAGAGCTGGCTGCAGCGCTGGACTGCACGGGCAGCGTTTGCTGAGCAGGGAACCCAAGTGAAAGGAGTAGCTGAAAATTTGTCACTGTTTCCATTTCAATTTTGCTGCCACAGCAAGTACGCTGCACCCTAAAACGCAACATTTCTCATAAAAAAATCAATTCCTTTGAGTATAGCCTTTAGAGAGAGGAACAGCTCTTCCTTGCAAGGATCCAGAAGGCTCGTGTGCTCTCCTGTACGCTTCCTACCACACTCCGCACGCACCGGATGAGCCAATCCAGTTTTGCAAGATGTATTGCTTAATTAATAACTTTGATGTTGGCAATTAAGGTGTATTTGAAAGAAGATAATGAATATTTTTTCACATGAAAGCACCACCTTTTTAGTCTAGCAAACCTCTACGCAAACTATAATTGATAGTTTGGTTTAATGTGGAATATTCCTGCTGCAATTACAGGGTTTTATTGCTCTATGTTACTGCACTTTGCACAAAAAATATTTTCATTATCATAAATTCCTTTGCTAGCAGACTGCTTAGGGTGGGTATGGAAACGAGCACCAGCTTCTCCAGTGCTGGAAACCTCTGCTTATTCCTTGCAGTACGGCAAGGGAGGAGCTCTCACAGGAGACGCTGTGCCTGACTCGCGACAAACCTGCCAGGGACCTGGGGGTCTGCAAGGGCACCACCCAGCTCCCCGCTCCGAGGCACTGCAGAGCTGCTTGCACCTTAGACAAAAAGCAGGAGATTTTTCCAAGGAAGGAGAAACTGAAGCAGAGAGCGTGTACATGATTTATCACGAGTCATCGGTGTTTTCTGGAGGACCTGAAGTTCAAAACCCTCCCAAAAGTGCCTTCAGACCACCCTCTGCACCCAGGATCCCCAGGGAGCTACAGATTGGCTGTAAGATGAGGAGAGGCAGCACTCACTAGGATGCTGCTCAGCCTGTCCTGACTCTATCCCACAGGCAAAGGAACAAGATTTCAGCTCCAGAGTATCGACAGCTATTCCCTGAACTGGAAATGCTAACTGAAACAGGTTTTTCAGCTCACTGCCAGATCAGCTTCTGCCTTAGCTCCAGGAACAATCCTGCAAGGAAGTAAAGCAGTACTGGCTTCCTCCGTACCCAAGGGAAGACATCCTGGGGGCAGTACTGGCTTCCTCTGTACCCGAGAGAAGACATCCTGGGGCTACAACACTCCTTGGCTGGCTCACAGGTCTCTGCAAGCATCACTAACTCTCCCTCTGCAGTAGACCAAGGTACACTACAAGCTACTGGTCACGGCACGAGATGTCTTCCTGTCCCTTGGAAAAACACCATTTCTCAGACCAAAACTACACAGTACTTCACTACCTGGCTCTCCCACAGCTGCAGCATTGTGCCAAGAGAGATTCCCATTTTATCCATGGTTCTTACCTGTAAAATGGGAAAGCACTTCTGCAGGACAGCAGGGTCCTGCAGGAAGCCAGCTGGCAAGCTAGAAACCCATCTAGGGTCGCTGCTCCTAACCCCTAGACCAACTTTCCAAGGGATGGTCCTGTACAGACAGGCCACACGTTCCCACCAAGTCACTGGATAGGGCAACATGATCTCCCACCACCACCACGGCCATCTGGCAGCACCTCTTCTGAGACCACTAGTGACTTCCTATCATGTTCTCTGCCAAGATCAAATCACTGCTAACCAGAAAAGGCCTTGCTCAGATTCCATAAGAGTTATATATCTGCTCTCAGGAGAAAGGACATTTACTTAAACTGAAAAGGAGAAAATGCAAGAGAGTTCAGACAGTCTCAGGTCTTAGATGCAGCACAAAACATTTTCCAGACCTCCTTCTGTACCACCACCAAGCCCCATTCTTGAGCTAAAGCTCTTAATCTGCCCCCTCTACATGCCCAACACTGTACAATCCCCACCTCCCTGGCTCAGAAAATGGATTTACCAATCATGAACTGCAGCCTGTGCTTTCATCTAGAAAAAAAACCAAAAAACACAGGAACCGGGATTTCTCTGCATGAGATTTACACCAAGTTATTTTAGTACCAGAGATGGTTCTGTGAAGCAGCAGAGCCTGTGCTCCAGCTGCAATTTGCCTGCTGGTCAGGTCTAGGAGCAGCAGGAAGGCCGGTACAACCAGCACAGCTTCTGCAAGACCATCCCAAATCAGGCTGAGGAAGCAAAGTGCTTGCTCAGCCAGACACTGACAGAGCCCCAGGTTAACTTGCCCAGTCTAAGCAGTGTGAAGGTGCTTGAACATGAGGTGCACAAAGCTGCTAAACAATTCAGATAGACTTGCTTTAGAATAAGTCTTAAAGGAAACTTTATTAGCACTTAAATAAATTTTATGCTATCTATAGTTGCAGCTCTAAGTATAGGCACAGCAGAGCAACCCTGCAGAGTTGCATTTTAAGACGTTCCTTAACTAGAAGCAATTTGCATCAAGCTGTGTAAGGTGCTGCTTCTTAGCGAGAACAGAAAGGTAATTTGCGCTTTTCCCCTCCTTGTACTGTTTAATTTCCTAGGAGGTTAAGAGGCTCTCTTGGCCATTAATATAATGATACCGCTATGTTCGCAGAATTTCTGTAGACTCTGATCATTAGCACAGCTGTGCCAGCAGTACAAGTTTCCACAGTTCTGTCCCAAACCTCTGCCTCTGTTCTGCACACCTAAAGAAGGACCATGAAATAGTCTCACGGTACTCTTAACAGTGAATAAACCCATCATCCAGCTGCCAAAGCAATCCACGCCGCTTCTGTGATCTGAACCTTTGGTGCCTGTACTGAAGAGAGACTACATTACAGAGCAGTGATGGGTCCACGTGTCCCTGGCACGTCTGCACGCCCTGGGAAGGACGGCTTCTTTTCAAATTCTCCTTTCCATGTTACCCTTGCTGCAGCAGCAGCCCAACTACAATTTTTCCACAGTGAATTGGGCCCTAATTACTGAACAGTTTGTGAACAACTGCCCTTAAAATGTTAACAGCTGAAATGATGATAACAATAATTCTGTTTGCAGTTATAATGGCCCCTCATTAGAGCCGCTTAATTAAATATTTTCCAAAACTACCCCAGAAAAACTCTGCGCTTTCGACTGTAAAAGCAGAATCCAAAGCAGCCGCAAGGAAACGGTGGCTTTTTCCAGTTGAAGTATTTCCTATGGCCAACCCCAAGGAGTGACCTCACACACGTCCCTAGCACGGCGGAATTTACCATCATTAATCCGTTCATTCAGTAGGAAAAGACGCTGCAGGTCTTCATGAGCACATTCCCCTGTGAGTGCTGCGCCATAAATTAGAAACGCTTTAATCTTTTACACTTATTTAGCCTTTCTGCCATCTCTCCACCCTGTTCACCAACTGCCTTTGCAGGATAAAGCGATAGTTTAGCATTCTCCCACAACCGAGTCAAAAGGAAAAAATGCTCTTCCTTTAACATAAGCCCAGCAGGATAAAGGGGGAATTGCCTTTAAATAAAATGTTGACAGCGTCAGCGATGCTGTGGCCCAGTGTCCCACCTTCCCAGCTCACCCATCATCCTGCCCGCACCTTGGCGGAGCCACCTCTAATCCTTTTAACCATGCACCGACAAGTAAGTCCTCACACTACCTTCCACCCCATGCAAATGAGACTAAATAGATATAATGTAACCCATTACTGGTTGTTACCTAATGAAGATTTAATGGCAAACCACAACTGGTTTACTCCAAACACAACCAGCTGTTGAGGAGCAGAGAGCTGGCCTAGGAAAGCAAGCATACACTCGTGATCCTGCCATTCATCGCTACAGTATATTGAGTCCCACTGGTGAAAATCAGACAATTCCTGCCATTAAACACATATAAAAATGCTGTTTAGCAATGCACCTTATGGCTTACGCTGGGTTGCTGACTTCTGTCAAGTGTAGAAGAGAAAAGATCCGGATTATTTTTTCATACTTGTTCTCAAGCATCTGCTGTCAGGGCCGGACAGGTCTCTAGTGTGCCCCAGCAGATGTGCAGACACTATCACATGGATTTAACTTTGCAGTATCAATGCAGCTGGCAATTTAACAGGGTCACAAGAGAAGAGCTGTGCCTCCCAGACAGGAGCATTCCTGGCACATACTGCTGGTATAAGACTTCACCTTAGTGCTCCCGTAGTAAAAACCAAGTTCAGGGAGCTGGCAGACTAAAGGATGACACATACACTCTTTTTTTTTTAATTCTCTTATTGGTGCACTGACTCATGCCACTGAAACATGCAGTATGATGGGGAAATGGCTTAACAGAAGGACGCAGTGGGAGTCTACAGAGATCTAATACTGCCCAGGAGAGAGCTGCACAGGTTGCGGGGAGGGGAAGTATCTATTATCTCATGCAATTGTAGGCTGCGATTCTTGGGTATTTTCATCCTAAACTCACCCTATTTCCAAATCTGTACAACATGAGGGGGCAAACTCAGTGAGTAAAATCTGCCAAGGCTGACTCTAGGAGCCTTACATCTTCAGTAGCTCACAGTTGTTCTTGTATGAATTCACCCCACTCTTCCTTTTTGGGGTGAACTCAATCCCAAACGAGTTCTAGTACTCCTGACACACAAGGTTGCTGTCCTTTTTCATCACTGCAGTTGCCAAAATCATGATGTCTTCCCAAGCAATCAATGATGTTCCTTGTTCTCCCAGGCACCATTGCTTCCCTTCAGGTCTTTGCAAAGCTGTTCTTACAATCTATTTCTATGAATGGATGCTTTCCAAAGTGCTATAGATAGCAGCAGGGTTAAAGCATCCATTGAATCCTCAGAGAGGCACATGGAGGCTATAAGCAAAACACACCATAAACCCTGAAGGGGATTACACTTTTGCAGTTTGACTCAAAGCAAGTTTTCAACTTGATTACGCATCACACAAAGGTCCATCCTGCTCTACTAATTGGAGCTAAAAAACCCAAACCAAACAACAACAACAAAAACAGACTAGCTTGGACAGGTCTGAATTCATTTTTATTTCTTCTCCAAATACAACTTAAAAATACTGTATGCCACCTACATAAGAAAAAAAACAAATTGCAACTTTTCAAAAGCCAAAGTGTACCATCCTGAATTCAAACTTCAAATTAAAGCTATTTTAATACTCAAAAATTGTCAAAGCCCCAACATTAACTGCCCTTAAAGCACAAAATCACCTGGTTGGGAATAAAAGTAGAAAAGACATAGAAAAGCCAGGGGCAAGAGGTCAGAACCAGCACTTTCACTGTGATTTTATTTTAGCAAGACTTACATTAAAAGCCTTTACTAAAACCAGTAATAACTTCCTAAAGTACAAGCAAGAAACACAGTACCATGAGTCAAAAAAACAAAAGCAAAGATGCTAAGAAAAAGGAAGTCCCTAGAAAAGGAAGACTGGACAAGACAGAAAGCAGGTGGGACAAGGATGTGGAAAGATTTTCCAGCGAGCCCAGCACCAAGAACAGATTCCAAGCCAAGTGCACTCAGAGATACTGTAAAATGTACAACACAAAGCCCACAGCAATGGGAAGGGGTCCTAGAAGTCTGCGAGACAGCCATTATTAACACCTCCCCCTGAAGCTGGGGCACAAACACATGCAGGAGCACTAACCAGATCTGAGCAGCGCTGCTTTTCCTGCAAACTGCCAGGCAAACATCTGTCAGAACTTCTCAGTTGTTTAATCACATAAAATGTTTCCTCTTCAGTTTTGGCACCTTATACTGAAATAGTGTATCATGTCTCTGTATCACACTTTATCGCTGCAATGCAAAAGAAAAGCTGTTTATAAATAAGGAAGGCACGGTTGGAGCCTGATGCTAGATTTTCATGTGCTTTCTAGAAGCCAAACACACATAACAGCAGAATAATTGCAAGTAAAGAGTGAGCATATGCACGGTCGAGGGAAAGAAGCCCTGAACACTTCTGCACCGTGCTTTAATTTCCTCAAACATTATCTTTCTAACAAACTGAGAGAGTGATTAATGATCACCTTCCTCCACTCAGCCATGTTAGGACTGTTTCAACTGCTGGCTGTTGTTTACTGTTTCTGGCCAACTAAATGTCAATTTTTTTCAAAACAGCACTTATTCACCATTGATCTTAACATTAGCAAAACAAAAAGATGCTGAAGAAGGGAGAAATGCATCTCCTCAAATTACTACTGCAGCTCTTCACCTTCAACTCAAGAATATTTCTTTGATAGACTATATATATTCAAGATATATATATAGATATAGATATATATATATGCCAAGTACTAATTTCATGGATATATTACTGGGTAAACTAAGAGGAAAGCAGTGAACAATTTCCCCTGCTCCTACAACTCCTATGCAGAATTTGAGATAGGAAACCACAGAAAAGCTCAGTCTCAATAGCAGCGGTAAAGGAAACAGCAGAAACACCCTACATAAAGTGGTTTTACTAACACACCAAGTCCTTCTAGAAGCCACTGTCTCTTTAAAATGAGCAAAGTTCAACTGGAGGTTGAAAGCAGGATGCAGGGAGGAAGAGCTGGTTACAACCAGGGAGGTTGATTTGCTTTTCCAAGGAGCATCTCTCCACTAAAGGCTCCTTCTCCTAATGCCCGCCCACTCCAGCTGCAGCCACAGCCACCAGAAATTAGCTCCAAAATAACCGCAAAGCAAATTGATTACAACATCTTCTTCTTCCTCCCTTATTAAGCCCTACTAAAACTCAGCAAATCAGAGCAAGCAGAAAACTGACAATGAGTCAAATTACCCTCATTGTTTAACATTTGCCTTTCTTCCAGCTCTTTGTACAAGCACCCTGCATCCTCAACAGCAAAGAAGGGTTTGGATTTTTGTTCCTTTTGGTAACAGAGCACATTAGTTCTCCAGATCCGTCCCCAGAAATGTCAAGCCCTGGGGAGCAGTGCTCCTCACCTGCAACCCCCAGCCCTCCCCTGCTCACCCTCCTGCTCCCCACCGGCTCCTTGCCCTCAGACTGCACACAGGTTTTCCTCTCCCAGGCTCAGAACCACTTCTCTCTTCCCTTCATCTCTACACTCATCAAACATGCTTTTAACAAACCACTTGAGATCCACACAGCCAGGCTGTATCTAACGTTTGCTGATTCTTTCTGCATAAGATTTAAAGAACAGCTTTTCCTACCCAGCCACATGCAGCAACTCCCACCCAGGGACTGCTCATCTCACAACTCAATTACAGCACATTCCTTGACCTTGACAAAGGCCTCTTGCCCTGCTGACAGCCACTCAGAAACTTGAGGAGAAAAGTCCTTCTCCTAGACGGCAGCTTCAACTGTGCCTCCATCGATATATGCCTCTATCCCTGCTTCTCTACCAAACCAGGGCCCTTCCAACACTTTTCTAACTGCCCCCGCCCAATCCTACTGGGATTCCCACCTCCAAGCTTCCCACAGCACCCATAAGCCAAGCAAACCAATCAATCTCTGGGCTTTTCCCCCACAACAAGCTCCTCCATAAAGTTAAAGGACAGAATCTGGAAAGTAAATCCTCTCCTTACACAAAAACACTTTTAAGAGTGCTTTGAGGTACCTACAAGAATCTTCAGCCTCCAGCTCCTCCAGGTCCCTGCTTGACGGTGCTAACAGATATGGTTGCCCTGGGCCCTCCTGTGCCAACTGACATCTCTTTGGAGGTGGGACCATCACACACATTGGAGCACCTCCATGGTGTACTCTTCCAAAAGCAACAGGATGAACCACTGGATCCCAAGGTGGCACTGCTTTCTAACAGTAAAAAAAAAGAAACCACTTGAAAAAAAATATGCATTGCTAAGGACTCTGCCAGACAAGCATTTTGAAGATGGCACTACTTCATCCACTTCCCAAAGCCTTTTACAAAACTGGACCTTTGTGCTTTTTCCACTGCAGAGTGTTTCTGTAGACTGTGAGAGGAAGGATGGACACAGCACACCCCGCACTGCCCAAGAACAGCTCAAACCACCCAAGTTTTGCTATTTCATTAGGGCTCTAGAAAAACTACTTAGGAGCAATTCATAGCATAGAGTCTTTTTCATCCAAGGATCCTAGAGTAATTTGCAGACCTACAACACTGCACTACTCGCATATATTACTACACATGAACTCAGGTAAGTCAGCACTGATACAAGAGGGCCCGTAAGCACTCCTTTCCTCAGCCAGTCCTCTTCTTCCCTTCTCTTAGAGGTCCATCTGCTGCATGCACACACTGGCATAGAAACGTGGAAGTCCCCACGCTGGCAGCTTGCTGAGGATACAGTTGGTCAACCCCATTCAACAGCGGTGACTGAACAGGAGCCGTTGTACACTGTGAACAGCAGCGTCTGAATCAGCCCACAGGTCTGCTTCATCAACAGCCTGCTTAATTACAGCAAAAAGGCTCATTTATTACTCCCTTTTCGAATGTAACTTTTCCACTTTTGTAGGTTTTTTTTACCTTAGAACATTAGTACAACTGGGTTAACATCCATGAAGAATAGGCAGTTAGTTTGATGGATGAGTTTAGCTAACAAGCTCGAACAGGTTTTATGTTTGACTATCAGCTGATCTGGACTCATTAAGTCATTTACCTGGTCTCTGCCTCAAGACACTCATTACCTCTCTGCATACAATTCCTTGGAATTTTTTAACTTTTTTTTTTTTAATTCATACTTGAAGTCCCCCTTATTATTTGTGGTCTGGCAGATGCTGTAATACTAACCTATTAATGTTAGTGAAAGAAATACAGCACGCACAATAATTATCTGCCACTATGTGCACTGAAATAAAAGTGAGCAGGTTACCTTAAGCCTGAAAGGCTGTTTTAACTCTAAATTTGAAAATAGAATTTGATGGTGCGTGATTAAACCTCAAATTCTGCAGTCAGGCAGGCGTTACTGGTGCAAGAGCATGCTAACTGGTGTTACTGGTGCAAGGGCATGCTAACTTTGTAACAGCAGGAAGTTTTATGAAATCTTTCTTTAAAAAAAAATAAAATCAAGATAAAAAACCACTCACTGTAAAATACCATTTTGCTCCCCTTCTACAAATCTTCATGATTTACTTTTGAGTCAATAACTCACTAAAATTAACAAGATGGAATTATGTTTTGACAAGCTCCAGTGCTGATGAACAGATTTTCAAACTACGAATCCAGCTTCACCTCATTTTTCCACCACAGCTGACAGTCGACAAGTGAATCATTCATTCCTTCTGGCCTTTGTGTATTTTATCAAATGCTACAGGGAACAACAAACTTAAATTCCCTCAAGTAATTTCATACAATGCCAAACTTAATGTTCTTTCACACTTCAATAAAATTAAGTTCTATAGGAAAGAAAACATCCGTCTAGCCAAGCTCAACCATTTTGACCATATGCTGCCATCAGGTCAACCTAACCAAAACAGATGTACTATACATAATCCTGCCACTCAGAAAGCCTATAAAATATAACGCTGGATAAGCTTTCCATCATTCCTTGGCAATGTACAAGGTTGTCTTCTGCATAAAGTTTGGGTCCCACCTCACCCAACAGATGGATGTGATGTCTATACCTCACTTAGGATAAATAAAGGAACTTACTTGTCCCCAGAGCCAAAGAGCTGAAGAAATCACAATACAACCAGATGACAGGCACATGTAAGTAGCACATGCTCAAAACTTAGTGGAAACCACATAGAGGAGCTTTGCAAAGCTTCTGAAAGAAGCCATAATAGGCAGACCTGAGACTCCGAGGCAAGAAAAAACAAGGACCATTTCTAGATTGAATGCCAATTAGAAAGGGTGAGCAAGGAAACTGTTTCCCCCCAGCCAATTCTCTCCTTTGTTGATATCTCTAGCTTTACTGCCTCTCTCACCTCCTCAGTCAAACAGCTCGGAGGACCCAAGATTTTGGGTAACTGGTCAAAAAGAAAGTAATTCCCTTTGGACAGAAGTCAGACATCTGCAAGCTTCTGGTTTCTCGTAGTAAATCAGAGGATGTCAGGATGCTGGCAAGCTCCTTCTGCACAACAAAACTCATGGGAAGAAAAACACATACCAAATATTAGTGGCTATGATGAACAAGAGGTAAACCTTAAGCAGCACTACCAAAATCAATGGGCTTGTAGCAGAGAACACAATCCCTGTGATAATGTCTATAAGCCCTCCAGTTTTGCATACAGACTGGATGTTTTCAAACCATTTAAAGTGTTCAAACCCCAGCATGCAAGGTACTATCCCAGCTCTGCTGAAGTCAGCAGAAGCAGCAAGCTCCACCAGCTCCTGCACCCCACAAGGACGTTATCTAAGGTCAGGCAGCGTGCGAGCTTGAAGGTCGCCTCCTTCTCCTTGCCAAAGTTGAGCATCTCCTCCCCTTGTACCTCTCCCAGGAACAGCACCTACCAGAACCATTTGAGAGTCAAAGAGGCTGCTCTATCTACAGCTGCAAATGTTTTATTTATTCTGAAAATTCAACCAACACAGCTGTGCAATCTGAAATATGACTCAGTGGAGTTAGTGTCTTACTGCAGGCAATCACATTTATTATAATAAATAACTATAAATAAATAATGAGGTTGCTTAACAGGGACATGGGTAACCTGTCTAGACAATTGCAAAGGTGACGTACTCTGCACTGGAATGTCCTCCAGATTTCAACAATAAGTCTTGATTTAAATTTTTTTTTAATTTATTCATTTTATTTTTAAAGCAGGGCAATGATTGGGTTTTTTAAAATACCAAAGCCTGCTTCTCAGCATTGTCAGCACGTGCCTAGCAACTTTAGCTGGTTAACACCTTGCTCTCTAGCAAGCCTTAACCATAGCAGACCCTTAGAAAGATCAGGCTAACACTGCTGCATGCAGAATTTCATGTCATTTACTGCCACATGGAACAAATTCTCCTATTTGGAGCAGCAAGTGCCATTAACAGGCTGGCTTACCCATGGCTCAACAGCACCCTGCGACCATCACCCAGATCCCACAGTGGGGCTCAGGGGAGGGGAGAACCTCTCTTCCACTTCCCTGGCATTTCACTGCCTGCTTAATGGAGAAAAAGCAATGGCCAAACTAATAGCTAAAACATGTGACCTTAATTAATTAGCAGAACTAGTGGAAAATGCCAACTCCGCATTGTCACTGCCTGCTTTCAAGGACCCTCTGCCTGCGTCAGCAGAACATCGAAGCTGGGTCCATTAACGTTTGCTCCAGGATAAGGACAGATGATGCAAGAGTGGCTTTAGCAACCTGGTACAAGACAGCCAAGCTCCAAGAGAAAGGAGTAACCTCCTGTGAATCAGTTTGCGGTGAGGATCTTCTTCCCCCTCCTTAAGTGCTTCTCCAACAACTCTGTGACAGGCTCTAGGAGAAACCCCCCCCAAGAACAAAGCTACGGTCAACTGGAAAGGATTGGGAGAGCAAGCAGATGGCCACCAATCAGCAAAATCATTCACTTCTATTGTATCATGAAATATTTCCTCACTTCTTCCTGTCTCCTTCAGATGCCTCCTTTCATCCATGAACTGTGTCCATTTAGGTTACAAGACCCATTTAGCATGTAGTGGGGAACAGCTGGGAAAGCAAACAAAAAAACCCCCGACCAAAACAGAGCAGTACTTTCCCCAGTAACTCCAAAATGAGGCAGCTGCAGCAAGCAGTACTCCTCTGGGAGTAACACCACCAAAAAAAATAATAAAAAACCCTTAGTCCCCCAAACACCTCTTTCCCCCAAAGAGGCCTGCAATTACAATAAGCTTTATCGATACCAGGCACCACTCTTCAGGAAAAGATCTCCCTTTGTCCCTTAAACCACTTGCCCTTGGAGGAAAATCCCAGCACTCCAAACTTTACAGAAGTAAAGGTTGCAAGCAGCAGCTCTGCTAATGTTTGCAGGATGGCCACGAGCAGCTCGATCAATGCTTGGGCACACATCTGGCCTGCAGGACAGATGTGTTCACACGGGCACTGTTTAGTCAGCCAGGTCCTAACATTTGCTGAAATTCTTGTGCATCGTAGATTTGGAAAACCACGGTCACAGATGTTCATTGGGACTTCCATTTTTATTTCCATGGGTCATATTAGAGAATGAAATATCTTGTAGTTTAGCAACTAAATTTATGCTGCACTTTTTTTTTTATTTATTATTTTTATTTAAAAAAAAAGAAAGGTACTTCTATTGTTACCACCTCTAAACCATTAAGACATGTCCAGATGCTGTGGTAAGCATGTTTTGGATAGCTGTAATATATAAAAATTTAAATCCCAAATGGGCTACATTATTTTCACAGGATATGACCTTACTGACTCCAGGACCACAGGCAGTCTTGCAATTGAAATCTAAATTCTCCCTCCAATTTCCCAGCTGCTTGGTTTTTTAATAATTTTTTAATTACAATTTCTTTTTAAAAGATCAAGTTCCTTCAGAATCCACCACACGTTGAATTTATAATGCTAATCGAACTTCTCCAGGTAGAGACAGAGTTTATAAATTAATCCTGAGTAAAATAAATACATCAGCCAATCTTGGTACAAACATTCCTGCCTCTGATTAAGTTGAAATCCAGGACTGCGCAGCATGCATTTCAAAAGGGTGAAGTGGCAGGAGAGACGCACGGCATCTCTGCATCAATGTGACCTCCAAGTGACAATGCCTGGGCAGGTGGCAGGATGAGACTCTCTGCTATTATGCAGCAGTGCAACTTGCCTTGCCGTTCCTTCACGCCTCCTTAGCCCCGCTGCCAGCTCCAGACACACCACGCTGGTTCTGGCTGATGGCAGGGCTTGAGGTTTCAGCTCTCAACTCCCCGGGCCAAGCACTGAGATGACTTGAGGCTGCAGCCCCAAACTGCTCCCTCTGCCCTTCAATGCTCCGAGACATTCCTAAGTGCCCGCAATACCAACTGTACTTTCCTGTTTGATGCTAACTACAGGCACCTATAAGAAGCAATCAATAGTAGTCTGTGCTATACCCTAAGAACCCTAAAATACTAAGTGCAGGAACCATCACAGACGAGACATTACAGCATTTATACAGGCTGAACTCCTATATCAAAAGCTATTTATACACTAACTCAGCAGAGCTGAAGTGTTCATCTGCTGACAAAATTGGCTGGGTGGTTTAAACAGGACTCAGGGCAAGAAGCTGGCAGGAGTACGAGCAGCTACGCTGCCCAGTTTCAGGTACAGCTCTGCACTGAGCCAGCTCCCAGTGCAGAGAAAACACATGAAAGCTGCACCGTGGCATTAACGTGTGGGGAATACAAGGGCAGCAGGGGCATCCCAATCTACTGGGAAAAGAAACTTCTAGCCTCTAAATTGTCTTGATTATACTCATTTTGCTGCAGTGCTAATACCAGGTTGACCAGCTTGCTGCACATAGCCCACAGGCACAGAGGAGGCACAGAGCTGTCCACCAGCTGAGACGAGACCCTTCTCACTCACCCACCCAGGAGCCAGAGGAGCAAGGGCTCCTCTGACCACATCCCTACTATGCCCGGCAGTCCTCGCCGGTCAAGATGCCAGTGCCAACCTTCCTCCTCAGCCGTGCCACGGCACAAAGGCTTGAGCAGTTGTCATCAATGCCCTCACTTAGCATTCTTTAAATCAAGAGTTGAAGTGTGTATTATAGATCTGATCGGCTTCACTTAAGCAGACACCATTTGTTGTGGCAGTAGGTACAGTTTAAAGAGAATTACAAAGTACTTTCCTCATTAAGTGAAAACACAGTGGTCCAAATCTCTGCCTTCAATTCCACAGTGAAATTCCCTGTCTTCCAGCATGGACATGACGTGATTGCCAATTAAAAAGTGAAAGCAGAACATAATGCAATACTAAAGCAATTAAATAGGGGAAAAAAAAAAGAAAATAAAATTAGACCTTTAAAAGCAACGGTAAAAAACTGTAGGTACCAGATTTGTTTTTAAGAAAATGTTAGTAGTGATACATATACTCAGTGGAATTGTCAAGAGGAATTAGTTGAAAAGAAAAAAAAGTTTAAAAAATACACTTAGAAAGGACTAATATAGTTCTGGTTTATGTACTGTCACTCCCGCACACTGCTGCATTACAGAATGCTTCAGAGATCACAAAATGCTCTCCCACCACCAAAATGAAGCCCAGCAAATTGCTAACGAGAACAGTTAAAGCAAGATGTGGAAACCCAGTTCTAAAAATGAAGAATGTCAAACACAGCCCACTTTTTTAATGGCCCTAGCCAGGCAAGTCGAGTGCTGTTCACAAGCTTGTCCTCCCAGCAGACTGCTCTGAAGAGCCAGGACAAAATCAGGAATTACTAATTATGAGTGTTTAAGGAGGATGCAGTGACATTTCTTTGTAAGGCTGAAGTACTTTGTAGGTATCACTCTGGGTTTTAACCTCTCATCCCATCACACAACTCTAATGAGTTTTGTGGTCCTGGTATTAACCGCGTGGCAAACAGCTGACATTGCAAAAACCCAGCTCTTATCATAAAAGCTACTGGATCCTGTTCTTCAATTTAAGACGGATCTGGTGCAGAGCATGAATTACCTCCTTTCCAGGAAGGTCACCCCACCAGGGATCGGGGCTCTTCACTCTATCAACAGGATGAGCACCACTGTCTCTAACAGGGATGAACTGGGCCATGAAAGATCGCCCCTGCAAAACCCATGGTGTACGCAATGGGGAGGGTGCAAATTTTGCCTACAGAGTAGCCAGACAAGGCACCACTGGAGATCAAGGCAAGATCAAACTTGGCAGCAGCCCAGGATGCATAGGACAGGCAGCATGGGCACACCTCTGGTCACAGCATCCGCTTTGGTATTTTCAATGCGCTTCAGGTGACTCCAGGAGCAAGCCAAGAATGAGCTGCCAAAAGCACAACAGCAACTACGAACTCACTCCTCAGAGAGTTCAGACTCACAGCAAGCTTGGTGCTATGCTGCGGCTCCTAGGAAACTAATTTCAACACAAAACTAAGTCCTCTAATGTTACCTCTTCTAAAAGCTTGTCCTGTGCTCATGAATTGAAATAACATTCTAACCCAAAGGGAATGAAAGGGTTAGATGATCTGTGATGCACGGTTTTAAACTGTTCACATTTCTGGGCAGCTGATAAACAGAAGGAGCCTGGCCTGAATTAGCTAAAAATTCCTAGATGTTTTATAAAGCTTTACTAGTAAACTCAGCTATCGATCAGGGCACTGCCCCTTTCAAGTCTGCACAGATCTAGAATTTCAATATCTCCTCCAGGTATCAAGAAGAAACTCCAAACCAAGGTCAAGTCTTAAAAATCCCAAGTAATGTTGTTCTTAAAAAACGCTATTAAATAACTGCTATTAAAATATTGACAGTGGAGCACGTTCAGGTATCCTGCAGGCATCTCTAACACCAACCACTGGAGAAACAAACATGGCCAGACAACAAAGATGACTGAGGAGCTTTGGGATGCTCAACTGCATGAGCTCACCCCTTAATTCTAATTTTGTTCTGAGACTCTAAAACACACAAAGTTAATGGGATTTATTTGCTCACCGTCTAAATCTCAGGTTTACACATTCCCATTTGACAGTCTCCACCCTGGGCTTAAAACCTGGCACAGAGCACTACAATAGTCTTCAGATGAACTTGCTTTCAACTCAAGCTGAGAGCAAGGAAACGCACAGCCCTGCAGGTCATAAAGCCTCCACTCAGCAAACTAAACTCAGTAAGATGCAGGACACTCCATTCAGAGCAGTAATTTCCACCCTAGGAGGTCGGAGAAGGTGCAGCTCCAGACACCGCACACAGCTCTGGTTGGGTCAGCCGTGGGAACAGGCAGCCAAGAAGCAGGCAGTGATCTCGGGGAAAGCGTGGCACTCCAAAAGCTAAACAGGGGCAACTGTTTCTGCTCACAGGCTGTGGTTGAAGCAGGTGTCTATACACAGAGTAAGTGAAAATGTCTGCTGAGACTTCTATTGCGCAAAAATTGCTTTCATTATTAACTACTGCTCTACAGCCTACAGCGCCTTCTTCAAGGAACCGGCAGGAGCATCTCCACTACCATTGACAAGAACGCCAGTCTAGATCTTGAGGAGACTGGCTCTTTGCTGTCCAGGAGCAGGAGCTGGAGCCCTGCACCGTGCACTGCTGCAGGCAGGAGTGTCCTGCTTCAGCTTCACCAGTCGCTGCCTCCACCTGCACCTCCAGCACGAAGGGAAACAAGCACACCAACCCACAGGCACCATCAATCTTCTGGGTTTTAATTAAGCGGAAAGAAAAAGGCTGAAACTTCACAGGGGAAAAAACTGCCTGCTGGTTTGCTTCTTATACGGAGTCATTCCTCCAGTATCAGCCTGTCCCCTCCAAATCGTTTTTGTACCTTGCAGAACAAAATGTCTTTTTCTTCTCTGGGAGGTTGGAGAAGCATTTCCCGGGAAGGATGGCCAGATTTCACAATACATGGTTTTGAAGGCTGATGTTAAATTTGACACTGTAACTCCAAAGTAATTGTGACTAACCACTAAATCACCATGCGTAATGGATTCCTCCAAACATTTATAGCTAGCAGTTCCATTATGCTCTAATCTGGAAAACATCTAAACGACTCTCCACAAAAATTAGAGGGGAACATAAGCGTCTTGATAAAACAAGATTCCAGAGATACTCCACTTAACCACAGTGACTTCTATAATATAATGTTTAGTGCAATAACATCTATTACAGTGCAGCCATTTGTTATTTGATTTTTAAACCCACACTTCAAGACATCAATCTAGAGACCATTAAGTCTACGTGAAAGGTAAAACAATCAAGAACAACCCTCCAGGACAGTGCTGGGAGCTGCAAGGAGGACTGAGTGGTAGAAAGGGAGCCGAGCAGCACCAAGAGGTTTCCTGGCAGCTGTGGATCATAGAATGGCTTGAGTTGGAAGGGACCTTAAAGATCACCTAGTTCCAACTCCCCTGCCATGGACTGGGACAACTCCCACAAGACCAGGTTGCTCAGAGCCTCATCCAGCCTGGTCTTAAAACACTTCCAGGGTTAAAGTGTCCACAACTTCTCTGGGAAACCTGTTCCAGTGTCTCACCACCCTCATAGTAAAAGAGCTTCTTCCTAATGTCTAACCTAAATCTACCCTGCTCTAGTTTAAAACCATTTACAAGAAGTCCCTCTCCAGCTTCCCTATAGGACCCCATCAGGTGATGGAAGCCACTATAAGGTCTCCCCAGAGCCTTCTCTTCTCCATGCTGAACAGATGCAACTCCCTCAGCCTGTCCTCATAGGAGAGGTGCTGCAGCCCTCTCATCATCTTTGTGGATGGAAGCTGCATCTCTCTGATGCCAAATGGTAACCTCAAACTTGTCCCTGTGCTCCTGGATGCCCCATCTCTGCACATCATTTGAGTGAAAAACCCTCAGCCCACAGTAAAACACTGCACTTTAAGAAACACCTGCTTGCCCTTGTTCAGCTTCATCCTCTTTCTAAATCCATGATTTCCAAACTCTGGAGGGTAACACAGCCCCAGAGGGAGAAGCACCACCTTGGAGACCCTGGCTGTCCTCTCTTGCCTAGAAAACAATGTCAGTTTGGTGGGGGCAGAAGGCAGGTTTTATGGAATCAAAATAATGTAATTAGCTAAGCACACAAGCGGCAAAAGGAGGAAGCATTACTGATTCATTCCATTTTCCTGGAAAACCCTGAATTGTGGTTAAGTGGAGGATAAGTTGAAATTTTCCATTAGTGGAGTAAAAAAAAGAAAAAGGCTTGTTTAAAGAGAGAAGGAAAAAATCCTTCAGGTTAGTGTTCAAGTATAGCAACAATAAATTTTACCACAAAAACTCTGCTAGACAGATACTCAGCCTGCTCCCAGCCCAAGGAGCAGTGGAGCTTGCAAAAAGCAGCCTTTGGCTGCTTTTGTTTAACATAAAAACCATGTAGAAAATAAAAACCGGTAAGAGAATCCCAGTCTTTTTTCCTCAGCAATTTCTCCTCCAGTCTCTGTGCCTGGGGGCACATGAGGAGGGAAAGCTGGCTGGGTTGTGTGCACCAGGGGACAGCGACTGCTGTAAGTGACCCTGAAGACCTCGATGGCACTTGCAGCCTGGAATAATCTTAACTTACTCTGGGCCAGAGACTCAGGCGTCAGTCTAGACCAGGAACTTAAAACCACTTCACCACCACACCTTCCTGCGTTGTACTGTGCGCTCCTACACCACAACCAAGGATCAAAGCCAAGCAACGCAGTAAGTGACTGCAGCACATCCCAGTCCTGGCACCTGCATTAAAGTGAAGGCTTTTGCTTTTGTTCTTAACAGAAAGGGATGTCTCATCTCAGCTGCTCAAGCAAAGATAAAAAACAACTTGTAAAATAAAAGGACGTTGTCCACAAGAGCTAAAAAGTCTGTGTTCTGCTCCTCCCTTCTCCAAACATCCCAAATTGACTCTCACCAGCTAGCACACTGCAGATTTTAGTATCACTTACACTAGCACAGGTCATGCCCTTAGGACACAACATGCTCTTCAGTATCTATAAATCCTATAACAACCCACTTGCAAAAGGAACTGCATCTCCCAACACAAACTCCCACAAATACAAAAAGGCAATGACTTCTGGCAGCCCCAAACTGCAGTTGCTGCCTTTGTATTGCATCCCAGATGCCCACTTTCCCTTGCCATAGACAATAAAGTCAGTTCTCTGCCATAACCAAACCAACCAGCCACACTCCAAAAGATGTGGTCCTAGACAAGCAAGTCATCCGCAAATGCTTATGTGTCCAGTAACTTCTACCTGCCCTGTGTTTGGAGGGAGAAGATGAGGTTTCCAACCCAAGGTTGTCCCTGACAAGGAAACAGGTTCTGGGTAAACTGAATACGCAGAAGCGAAAGTCAAGGGAAAGCAGTTTGGTAATGCCTGCTGCCAAACAACGGGCAACTTGCTTCGCAGACTGTTTTAGTTTCTCTTGATGATCAGATTTCAGCTTGAGTGTCTATCAACATGGTATGCCAGATCTTAGGTTTAACCAACCTACCCTCCATTATAAACAACAGGTACAAGTACTAGGATTCCAATATGTGCTGTGAAACACATAAATATCCTTAAAAATATCTTTTAGTCATGTAAGTAAAGAGACCAGAATTTCCCTTATCTTGATAGAACATTATATAAGACATTAAATATTTTTACTGTAAGGGAAAAGTAAAGTATGATACTGTATATCCTACCCATAACTCTTCCATGAATACACAGCTTTACTGCAGGAAGCAATTTACCTTCATGACTTTAGGTGATATATGAGGAAAAGCAGAAGCAAAATTGTCCTGGCAATTCCAGGAAAATAACAACAGGAAAAGCAAAAACAACCCTTTAGACAAGGATCAAGAGAGCTTTAGATTCCTTTAAAAAGCCTATATTTGCCGTTTCCAAAGTACAGTTAATTTGCAACATTTAATACACAAGTTGTCATCAGCCTTAAATCTCAATTTCCAGACCTCAGCTGTACCTGGGAGAGCAGCAGGATGGGCTGAGCACAGGATCAAATCCTCCAGCACGACTGCTGAGCCACCACGGCAGAGGCAGAGAATCTGCTTATATATTTTACAAATAACCGGATCCTTCCATAATCCAGGCTCTGAGAAATTTTTATCTCGCCATGAGCTCAGCTATTCTTAAGTCCTTTCTGTGTTGGGTTTTTTTTTTCCCCTCTGTGCTGCCTGATACACTGACCAATTTTATAAAAGGGATTGGCTGACGGGAGGTTCGGATTCAGGTCAGATAGAGCTGGCCTTTTGGGGATGCTCTCCCACATGCTGGTGGAAAAAAAGAGGTTGAAAACTCCCCTTTCCCCCTAGACCCACAAATCAAACTTGCCCGGGAAAGGCATCTCTACCTAGGGCCTTCTCCAATGGAGGTCTGGCTGTTACATAGATTCTGAAACAGCTGCGGCTTCTGGTTCTTCAGGTCCCCAACTCAAACCTGAGACACTAGCCAGGACGGACACTGTCACATGGACGCATCAACTTTCCCAAGCTGCCCTCAAGGTCTTCGGGTCCTGTAACAGGGAATCTCAATTTTCACTTGTCTCAGCAAGTCTCTAGACCCTCCACCCTCTGTTCATCTTGATGCACAGGCAGCTGCAGCACTGACTGACCATTCCCAAGTTGTAGAAATTACATCGGGGAGATTCCTGCATTTAGGAAAGGAGAATTACAGCAGGGAAAGCTGGCACCCCAAATGAGAGCAAAGACACGTGAAATCCCAACTCTGCACAGCCGGAAACGTCACCAGCCCAGGGTAAGGAAAGGTGCTCACACCATCAGACTGACCCCTGTTCTGCAAAGCACAGGGTGATACATTTAAACACTAAGCACATGCTTAAGCAATATATTTAAGTGCTTTTCTTCAGACAATACACTTCAGACTTGACAAGATATAGTTTGTGTGCATCTTAAACCTAGTGATGCACAACCTCCTCCCGATCCCTTCTGTAGAAATAGCAGCACTGTTCTCTGTTATGTGCCTCCAGTTAAATGTCCTAATAAATAAATTTTAAAAGATTTAGGGCAATTTTTTCCCAAAAGCTGTATTGTACCAAACCTCGGGTCTAACGCATTTAGCCATGCTCATAGACAAGGATAGTTACTCATGCTTTTGTCCTGGCAAGCAACAAAAGAGCTCAGTAATCCAAACATACGGCACTTTCCCTGCCACATTTTCTGCTGACTATTTCTAGCAAAATTGCAATTTCTTTTTGCATGCGGTAGCATGTTGAATATGTCACAAAACACTGGGTGATAAGACGGCTGGCAGAACTATTCCCCAACCAAAATCCATCCCTAGCCATCGCTGCTGCCTTCAGTTGTTCTGCATCACCGCTAGCAAGCTGCAATCTCTAAACTCCAGCAGGTATTATCAGCTGAATCTCAGCACTACCCCATAAATCTTACTCAGTGAGGAAGTTGCACCTATCCATAAAAACTCTAGGAGTGCTCATGTTCCAACCCAGAACACTGCTGACATCCAAAATGCAACCAGCAGAATGAAAAGTGAGCCAGTGACTTCTCAGGAGAAGCAGGTGCAGCTGCTCTTTTCATTTGTTTCCTCTGCCTCTCCTCTGGAAATGGGATGAAAAAAGGCATTTCTAACTCTCCTTCACAAAACACATGAGTAATATTCATGAACATGGGCTCACTGGGCGTCTATCTGACCTGTTCCAGAAGCAGGACTGGTTTAAATGGCTATATAGTAGAGTTTTGCAAATGAACAGTGTTCAAGAGATACATGGAACTGAGTGCATCTTCTTAGGTCTCCACCACCACTGCCTTCTGATGGTCTAGTCCTCTCCACTCTAAGCAAATGCAGCCTTAAGTCACCCATTGCAACCAGACAAAGCAAAAGCTTAAAGCAGAGCAGCAATGTTTCATTCCTACTGACTTCAGTGTTAGACACCCAACGTCTCCTATTGAGGAGAGCAGACACTAGATTCCTATGAGCCAGAGCACCGGGCTCACAGACACATGCTTAGACTACACTTCAGCACATCTGTACCAAGCTTCTGATCTTCCCAAGTTGCTCCTTCCAAAAAGTGAAGTCACACTGTTTCATCCATGAAAGGAGGTGAAAACTAAGTCATGCAAGAGCTCTGGAGTGAAAGCACGGAGCAGCGTGACCGTACAGCAGCTGCTACATGGTCAGGGAGCTTTCCTCTTCCCTTCCCAGGAAGGGAACGAACACCACAGCACCCACAGGGCACTGTACACGGCAGGCTGGACTCACCTGTCAGTACATTTCGTTTATATTCAAAAACTACAGCTTCCCTGCATTCAAACTTCAACACTGAAAAATATTTCTAGTGCCACTACCTAAGATCACTCATACCTAGGCAGCAGAGCTACTGGTCGTAGTCAGGCCAGAAAGTCCAACATCCTTTATGCTACATACATAGAAAGATATCCTAATGCAAAAAGATGAGTTACATAGACAAGTCAGAGGCTGAGAGGTAGGGAAGTGGCACAGTGATGGAGACAGAACTTGTTCCAGCTGAAAAGTCCAGGCTTCTCAAATCCAACTTGCATGTTTAGCCACCACTTTTCTCCCACACAGGTCAGAGCTAAGACGACAGACCTCAGAAGCAACCCACCGCCAGAAAGCCAAACAACTGACCTTTAAGTCAGCTCTGTTTGAAAGCCAAAATTCTACTCCACATTTTATTGACCTAAAGTTACAGGAAATCACCAACATAAATAAATAAATAAACGCAAACACAACACCCTGTTGAAGCTAGCTAAAGATGCACAGCTAGGAAACTACAAAATCTAACACAGAAACCACGCCAACACAAAAGCTTTTCCTCTTACCAGTGACTGACTTGGAGCACATTAATTGAAGGAGTTAAAGCCTAATTTATGCCATTTATGTTTCTGCAAGTCACTCAGCTATCATCAGGCAGATGCATCCTGTTGCGTCTGACATTTCTTTGACCGCTTTTGTCTTATTTCTCTGTGCTACCGCTGTACTGATTAGATCCCACACTCCCACAGAAAAACAAACAGCTCTGTGAAAGGCAGAAGCCACGCAGACATCTTCCTCCCCATCATCAGTTCCAGGAGGAATGATGCCTGCTGCTCTTCTGAGAGCACTGCACGGACAGATGCCTCCACCCACATCCAGCCCCATTAAAGTCCTCCACAGGCAACAAGCACCATGGGAGGACAACTCCCGCAGCATCCTCCCCATCAGCATGAGTTCGCTGCTGCCAAAAAAAGGGAGAAAGTTTGTACCTGGTAGGTTTTGCTCAAGCAGGATACAAGCGCATTCCCAATAACCTTCTCTGAACCCACAAAGAAACCCCAAACCAAACCAAAACACACCAACTCAACAAAAAACACACCTCAGAAGGACTTGGGATCTCTCCAGGAAAAAGTTTTCCCACGGGCAAAAGGAAATGCTCTCCCCTCGGTTACCCTGAAAAAGCAATTCTCAAAAGCAGCTTCTCTGGCTTTGACCAAGCAAACATTATAGGGGGCTTAAAACAGTTGCTTTACTCTGAACATGAGGAAGCTTGAAGAAAATCAGTTGCAGAGAGTGCTTTATCCAATTTAGGCATTTGCTGAAGGATCCCACAGTTCAAAGAGCAGTCTGAATGAGTAGATTCCCACTGCTGGAAGCCTTGCAATGTTTTAATTTACCCAACACAAAATGGAGTAAAGGAAGAACCGATCTTCCAGCTACTTGGACCTCTAAGAACATCAAAACTTCCTAGTCCTTTTGATTATGGGAAATTAGGAGCATTTGCTACAAGGATCTCATGAAAGGCATAGACTTCTTCACGCTTTTATGGAGATGTGCAAAATCATTTAATGCTGCAAGATAATCTCCCTCATAGCTGCACATATTTAGTTATATCACATCAGAAGTTTAGCTCCTTCAGAGCTGGATAAGCAGCTGAGAACTAAGAAGTAACATGATTTGAGTCTCACCCCTAATGGATCTTATGATTTATAGGTCTCAAAGACTAATGAATTTTTTCCAAGACTAAATAAACAGAGATTTCACCCAAAGCTATATAGAAGTAATATCTTAAATGGATTCTGTTTTTAAAAGCATGAACCACTGAGGAAGAAGGCTAGAATCAAGGAGGGGGGGGGGAAGCTGATCCTAACTGCCACTCATTGAAAAACATTTTGTTACACACATGTACATGCTACCCATCTAGAAATATGGGACAGGATTGAATCAGCAACAGTGAGTTGTTTACCGATAGACTTTTTATGTCAACAAAAACCACCCCACTGGATGTTAAACACAGGTCCCACCCAATGAAAACATATTAAAGGAATTATACATTCAGTGTTTACATCAGCAATACACAAAAAACCAGATTGCTTTGGCTTTTTAGTCTCACATTAGCAAATGAAATTATCTTTCATTAATTTTACAGTGTTCACAGTAGAAATTAAATCATTTCTTCAAGTCTGTTTAAGAAAAACTTTACTGTGTTAATTATTCATAAATACCAAAGTCTGCTACTTATTACTCATCACAAATGTGATTCATTTCAATAACGCCTGAATAATTTGGTGCTACCCTATTAGTCCCAGAACACACTGTACAATTGCCAGCATCAGCAAATCAATCACAAACAATAATCCGCACTCGTTCTCCGGTGCCAGCTGCAAGGAAGAGAGGAGGAGGAGGAAGGCAAGAGAAGCACTGCCTCCCCACCCCGATCACATCCGTTCATAGAAAACCACCGTCCCGCATCTCCTCCCCTGCCTGGCTTTGCTTCCACCCAAGATGCTGCAAACTCCAACAGGCAGCTCGGACGAGCATCCCAGCCCTAAACCGGGCTCAGGAAACCGGGCTCCCCAGGGACGAAGGCAGCGGCTGGGAACGCTCCATAGCTTTGTCTCCCTGCACATTTACATCTGGGCAGGCAGCTGCCTGCAATGGGAATTAGCCAACTGAGCAGGGGAGGGGAAATTAATCCTCGCAGGTATGCAAGAAGCCTACAAGGGTAATTCCAAAAAAGGCCGAGAGTCACGAGGGCTGCTCGGGCACAGTAATCCCCGCAGAGCGAAACAAAGCCCAGGCGCCATTTCTGCAGCTAACTGGTTAAATAAGGAATTACCCAGAGTTTCACATCCTGGCCCCGCTGCTTGGCAGGGACAGAGCCAGTCCAACACTGGGACTGCACAGCAGATTCCCACAGCAGACGGGAGTTCTGGGGAGGGGAATGGGGGACTGAAAAGTTACTACCAGAAAATATGCTCTAATCTGCTGGAGTTACAGACTTTTGTACTGTTTCCTCTGCCGCTCTAAAAAGCAGACATGGTCACATTAAAAATAAAAAATAATAATAATTTAAAAAAATTTTCAAAAGGGGGAAAAAAAAACGCTTAAAAGTTGCACCAAACTATAAATACTTTTTTTTTTTTTCTTCCCATAGTAAAGTCCGGAAGCCATCAGTACCTTAGAGGCAATTCTCTCCTCCTCACACTCAAGCAGTGCTGGCCGGGGCAGCCAGGGCACACAGCCAGCCCACACAGCCAGCCCACCCCGGGTCCTGGCCACGGTGGGCTCCAGCCCCACGGTCCTGCCCTCGGCACAGCTCCCAGACACATCCGGAACCTGGCAGCACTTCCCGAGACCCGTGTCCTCTCAGAAAGACTCATTCCTGCATCCCATTTTCAGCCACATATTAATTATTTTGCTTTCTAGCAAGTTACGTGAGCTAATTTGGGCCGATGCCGTACAGAAAGGCTGCCTTTATTATTAGAGTTGTGGAGAAAGTAAATTAATGCAAAGGATTACACACAGAGGCCTAATCCATTTGAGGTAAATCAATGCATTGCACATTTAAATTGCTCTGCTTTCCTTCAGAAAAGTACATTGAAGTGATTCATTAGGCACTGAACTGTTCACAAAAAAACAGACCAATTCTCTTAGGCATGCCAGTGCATCTCTGCTAGTTAAATTTAAAAAGCAATCAAATCTACTAATAAGTCATTTTTGCCGACATTTACATCAGTAGAGAACATGATTCCTGACAATTCAGATTAAATAAATGAGGGACAAATTAATCTCAGCTAATACGCCTCAGAACTAATGCTCAACTTGTTAAATTTGAAAATTTATCTTCTAATAAAAATAAATAACGTACGGGTGATGCCTGACCTCCAAGCATCTTTGATAACCTTTATTAAAGGTTATAAAGTTATGAAGAGGGATCACAAGGCACAATCTCTATTTTAATACAGTCAAAGCATGTATTTATAGTTTTGTTTTAATATTTATAAATTCACAGAAAAGAAAATAGCAGAAAGGCACCTTTTCAAGAAAAAGCAGTCCTGTCTTAGTACAACAGCACCATGCCACAGTGCTCGTATTCCCACTCTCTTCCTTTGGGAGTACCAACTCGGATAATAAATGGAATTAACAGTGCAAGGAATAACGCCTGTGCCTCATTTCTTGCTCTACTGCAATCACCGGCGTTTATTTTTGCAACAATTAACATCTTCCCTCTACCCACAAAAAAAAAATTCTCCAGATTTAAAATAAAAGACAGTAGGAAACACACACTTTTAAATAACTAAAAGTCAATTTTCATTTTAATAAAGATTTAGAGAAGCAGAGACCTAATATGGAAAATTATTTTTTTAATCCCTTTAAGATGGCCTTTAAGAAGTCCAACACTTTATCTGCACAGCCAGCAATATCAATTTAGAGAGCTTTACAAGTCCTACACTCCAAACTTAAAAACCCAGGAACTTAAGTTTATAACCAGGACTTTCAAGATCAGGCACTGTAATGAGATTAGGTGAAGGAAGCACTTGTACTTATAAAAATAATCCCCCACCCTTCCTCTCAAAGCCCCTTTTTCGCTCTGCAGGCCGGCCCACTGCTTCCAACACCCCAAAACCAGAGCCAGCTTCGGTCCCACCAGGTGCCAGGGAGGGAAGTCCAGCTGCCGCAGACACACGTTTGCAGGTGGTGAGGTAACATTCACCGCAGATCTCACTCTGCGGCCGCAGCAGCCACCACACTGAAATGAGCAGGGTCATTAGGAAATCCCGCTGACAAATGAAGCGGCACGGAGCTGCCTGGGCCTGGCGGCATCTCTGCAAACGCCCTGCTACTTTCCCCCCACCTCCTTTATAATTGCTGCAGAGTTTTTCCCAGGGAGTTTCAGAGATGTGCATTTCAAGGGCAGGCAGGCACCCTCCTGGTGCTCTGGCCAGGACCCAAGTTCCAGCAGGTCACCCCATCTGCTCGCTCACAGCCTCCTGCTCAGCCATGCTGGTCCCCTTCTCTCCCCGAGCAGCCGCACCCCCACCCCCACCCCCACGCTTTGCCCCCAGAGTGGCAGTGCTGGAAAACCCCACCCTTGAGAACGGGCTCGGCTCCACCAGCATTTACAGGTTTTCAGTTGTCTACCTCCTGCCAAAGCCTTTCTTATCCACCCCAAGCCTTGCGGCGCTGTGGGACTGTACAGCATCTCTTCTGCCTACCTGGGGTTTAGTGCTAATTTATGGGGCTTAACTATTCCCCAAATTCCACCACTACAGGTGAAACAAGGGAGCTCATCCCCTTGCACAGCTATGTATCACCTTTGCTGTTTCAATAGCAGTTGTTGAGTAGGCCTCTTCCTAAGAAGCAAACACCCCCAAGTGATTCTTCTCTCTCTGACAGCGTTACCTGATTTTTTTTTCTCCCCTCCCCTCCATACAAAAGCAGCTTACTGGGAAAACAAACACACACGGCCCAAGCTGCACCAGGAGGATCCGAGCTCACACCAGGGCTGATGGCAACACTTGCTGCAGCAAAGCCATCTTCTTCCCAGGGTTCTGCCAGCAGTCCAGCTTGCAGGGGGTTGGGCACCCTTTGGTGGGCCACAGAGCAGAGGAGATTTGCAGATGCAAATCCCACCACATTCTCCAAGAGCACAAGTATTAATCTGTTGAGCCAACAGAGCGACACAGAGTAAACACTTCCAGTTTGCTGGGAAATGTTCTAATGAAAACCTAAAGAAAAGATTTATTAAGACTTAACTTGGAAGAGTTTAACTAACGTGACAAGACAAGAATACCCATGCATCGCCAAGGGCTTCTGGTTCACATCGCAACAACATCAGGCCTCCCAAAAGCCAGTAGGTGCCATCCCTGGTCCTGGTCCAATAGCCTTGCACCAGCAGTGTAAAACTTCTTCCAATCTCAGACTTTCTGGCTCCAGAGGCAGTTCTGCAAGCTCATTCTCCTCTCAGTGGAGAGCATCTCTTTCCTTTAATGCTAGCCTGGAGGGACACCAAATACGGTCCAACCTTAACCGACAGCCATGTGTCTCACCCGATGAGGGTACAAAGCCATGACACCACTTAAGAATGTGGGTATCTGTATTTGCTCCCATGTCTCATTACATTTTCCAGTCTAACCCCAAGGCCTTTTGTTTCTTGCCACTGGAAGAATGGTGCCACTGGATTTATTGCTATGGACAAGTTCGGTAAATACTTCACATAATAATTAGCCAGAGCAGAGGGAAATCTCAGTTCTGTGATGCTCTCATGCACAGTTACTTTGGATGCTGCCTCTGTTCAGTGTGCCAAAAGCTTTGAGGCTTCCACAATCAATCTACTGACCCAGGTCAGTTACTCATGACTAGGAAAAGGCACATTTCTCCTTTCTCACCAACAATGCCAAGTGGCTGAGACACCCCCCTCCCTTTCTGCAACCACCATCAGCCCAGTCCACCAATCTCCCCAGCAGCAAATCCAGAGCTCCCAAAGCACCAGCTGTGACTACACCTTCCCCTTCCCTCACCCAGGATTTCCAGATGCTGCAGCGGTGAGCAGCACTGGTAAAAGAGGAGACAGCAGAAAAGGGCACACACAGAACATGTACCCTGATGGGATCCAGAAGAGAAAAAAATAATTCCTCTCCCCACACTCAAAAGATTCATGATCCTTTAGAGCAAGAAAGAATCAAAGGAGGTGAGACAGATTCATTTAGCTACTTCATATTAAGAAGCATAGGCCCCCACTACAGAGCAACACAAATTTTGGGAACATACAGGCTCACAGACGAGAAAGCACCATTGTATTAAATCCAAAACAATAAAAAACCCCATCACAACAGCCCTCCTGAGTATTTCTACTGCTCCAGTGCGTGAATCTGCCCTTCAACTCTGCAATTCCCAAAGAAAAATAGAGGCAGACTAGCGATGGGATAAAGGGCAGAGGGTGGAGGATGAAGAACCTAGTTTCCTGCAGTGTTCATGGGCACACCCTCCAGGCTGATCCTATCAGATTCTACCACAGTGATCACTAGCCCTGAGTGGTAAGAGATCCATAGCACCCTCCAGACTAACAAAGGCAGAATTTTTAAAACATAAGGAAAGGCCCCTGCAGAACAGCCCCACTCATCGGCAGTCTAACAAGTAGAGTCTCCATGGTCCTCAAGGCAAACTTCTGTGAAAAGCAATCACACACATGTGCAAGCTAAAAAGTTTGTTGGAACATTGACCACTCATTTGGCTATTCCCAGAGAAAGCTACACAGCCCAAAGACAGTAGATATAGATTGCATCATGCAGCTGCCAAGCAGTTCAAATCACTCTTACAGTGGGACTCACTTTTATAAGTGTTTATAAATGCAGGAATTGCCAACCTGGTCAAGCCAAGATTCACCTGAGGAAACTGTTCTCAAATGAACCAAGTGGCCAACTGACCATGTCCTGCTCCCTGCCCTGATTATGCTTCCCATATGGATGTTGCACTCTCCCAAGCTGCTCCCCCTGTCTCTGCACACCAGGACTGTGCCATTCCTACCCTCCCCACCAGCACTAACCCAGCACATACCACCCCGGAGGGTCAGGCTTCCCCCACAAAAACCTCACAGCCACACTGGCCCTGCTCAGAGCCAGCGAGGCTCCTCTGCTCAGACACCCTCATCCCACACCTACTGCTGCTCTGAAAGAAGCTATTATCAGTCCAGAAAGTGCTTAGATTAGTGTCTGTTACTGGCACTAGGTATAGGTGCTAATTAACTCGTTGTCAGCTGAAAGTTGCTAAATTGAAAATGCAAAATAAAATTAAAGACAAGTTATTACAATGGGCAGGAAGACTTGAAGGGACTATTGTTCATTTAAGAACTTCTCTTCCTGTATTTTTAAACATTTAGAAGTTGCAGTCCAAATAATTGCTTGTCAAGACATTACTTGGGAGAATAACTACAGCTATTAAGCAAGCTGTGTAATGAGGTTATTAAAAATATAGTATCATTTCAAAGCCTTTGAGAGAGCAGACCTCTGCCTAATAAAATCATCACAGTTTCATTTTCAACCCCCTCTCCTGGCATCAATCCCAAGTCATGAGCACAGCAACCTCTCAGAAGTCAAATATGATGACGTGTATGGTTTGATGGACAAGGAACCATCACTCTGAACTCTTGAGCAGTTACAAAAAAAGCTTCTGTTTCAACTCAGAAAAGCATGTTTGGTAATCCAACAGGGGGGAAAAAAACCCACCAGTAAAACAAACAGAACAAAACACAAACCCGAAAGCTACAGACAAAAACTCAGCTCTCAAAGCTTGGCTTGCCCTTCCGCATAAGGTGGTGGGTTCAGGGCAAGGACTACCCACGTTTTCTGGAGGACATGACTAAACTAGAGCACGGACTGACCTGTCTCTAGGGAAGGAAGGGAATCCCTGCCCCACAGCCACAGCTCTGCAGGCCAGACCCATCTCTGGGGGAAGGAAGAGAAAGATCTCTGGAGGCCATTCAGCAAAAGAGAGCACCCGTTATGCAATTTCCATTTCTGCTGACAAAGAACATATTTATAGGACAGGTAAAATAAACTATGTAGCCTGCAACGCTCGACAGCCTGAAACCAGGAAGCTAATAGATCCAGAGGGCAAGGAATTGGTTCCTGATATTTTGAAATGGGATGTCACAAAAATGAGACAATTAAATTTCAAAGCAGTAGGGAAAACAAAAGAGCAGGAATCACAATAGCCAAGTCTCATAAAGAGCTGCTTCTTGGGTACAGGAAAATAATGACACTAACCATTTTTCTACTAGATGGCAGTGTAGTGTCACACTATATAAAAGGAATTCTAGAAAGAAATTGCTTTCTATTTCAAGTGAATCTGTGCTTAGACTTGACTTCAGATAGCGTGATATGTAACAGTACACTCGTTGTAAGGGGACCTGACGTTAGCCTTAGCCGCGCAAGGGGAGGAATACCCTAGTTTCTAGTTTCCCAATGAAGCAATGGGAAAAACCCCGAGCTGTTCTGCTACACGGTAGAGCTGTGTGCCCACCCATGGACAAACTCCTCGGTCTGTTACAACTGAGGATAGGCTGTAAGCGAACGGCTCCAGCAGCAGAGGAAGCACATCCTCGCTGGTCAGAAGCGACCAGAGGGGCTTTTTCAAAAGGCAGAGGCAGCATTTAGGTAACCACCCAGCTGTGGTCAGGTGAGCTTCGCAACTTCAAAGGAAGGTGCAGGGATGAAGAGAGCAGCGTCACTAAAATTCAAAATGCAAACGCAAAATAAACAAGGTTAGGGCTGAAGGACAACGCAAATATTTACAGGTAACTCAGCCCTAGGAGTAACCTTTACTTGGCGAGGCCGCCATCCGCATAGCTAAACTTCAGAAGGAACAGTGGCTCAGGAGCACTCCTAAAACCGACCTTCATTCCTGGCGTACCCAGGACCTCCAGCATATGTACCCGGGGAGCTGCGTACAATCAGCTGACTTGCCAGAGACGGGAAAGCTCTGGGGGAAGACTGCGGGCAGCTGGAGGTCCCTGGCTCCTGTGCGAGCCGCGGGACTGCCAGGCCTCTTCGCGCGGCACCGTGCACGGTACTCGCTGCGCTACGGACCGGGCTCTGGAACTCGCGGGCTTTCCCCCCCAGCGCTTACAATCGCGACAGCCTGCGGGACACCGTTTACAGCACGCGGCTGGCAGCAGAGCGCGGGTCGGGTTTTGTTCGCTCCGCAGAGCCGCCCCGGCGGTCCCTGGCCGGTCTGGCTCCCGGAGCCCTCGCTGCACCCCGGTTTGCAGCCCGCTCCGCGCCACGGTGCTCGGTACCGGCCGAGCTCCCAACCCGCCCTCCCCGCACCGCGGCGGCGGCCCCGCCACGACTGCGCCCAGCGGCGGGTCCGTCGCCCATCCCGCCGCAAGCCGGGGAGAGGGACCGGGGTGCACGGAACCCCCCCGGGGAAGGCCCGGGGCCCCCGCACAGCCTCACCTAGAGGGCCGAAGCCGCACCTCCTTCTTGCTGTCCACCACGGAGGGGACGCAGTTGGTGAGCTCGGTCCAGTCGGCGTGCAGCCCGCAGCTCCAGCCGGTGGAGAAGCGGGAGAAGAGCCAGGTCTCCCGCTTGCCGGGCCGGTGGCAGGTGCACTTCTTCTGCCCGGCGCGGCACTCGCAGGGCTGCTCCAGCTGGATGTTGCGGACCAGGTGCCGGCCGAAGGTGGTGCCGCCCGTCTTCTGGATGTGCAGGAAGACGATCAGGTCGTCCCCCTTGATGTTGAAGTCCACCCGCCGCAGCAAGTCGCCGGCGGAGAAATTGAAACGGGGAACGAAACGCGCCGGCGTCTCGTCCTCCGCCCGGTACGGGTCGGCGGCGGCGGCGGGGCTGAGGGCGCGGAGTCGCAGGAGCTGGCACTCGGTGCCCGGGCAGACGTACTGCAGCACGATCACGGCGAAGAGGAAAAGCATCACCAGCGCCAGCAACACCTTGTGGGACCGGTCCTCCATCGTCGCCGGGAGCGCCGCGCATCGCCGCCTCCGCCGCTCACCGCCGCCGCCGCCGCAGCAGCCGCCGCCACCGCGG